>CAUZXS010000962.1:110000-132500 GCA_963585895.1 Sepioteuthis lessoniana
CATCCCTCCCTCGCTCCCCCTCTATCTCTCTTTCCCTTTCTCTCTCTCTCTCTTTCTCTTTCTATCTCTCTCTCGCTTGCTCTTTCAAGTTCTCTTTCTCCCATACATGTAAGTGCTTATATAAGATATTATAACTACAGCCTAATGATGAAAGAAACAATATTATCGCCCAAAATCATATGTTTTTCAACATGTTTTTCCTTACCAATGTAATTATATTACGAGTGAATGCTAATCACATAAATTGAACATCATCCAGGGTCAGATGAAAATTTAATAAGTTGACTAAGATACTCTCATGAATTAGACCTTTCGGGTCACGCACTTCTTTCATCGGTGTTACAGTGCTTGATTTTCATTGGTAAAATTAGAATTCCTCAACAACAGACATAAAGTCATCATATAAAATTTTAAGCTTATGAACTTTCAGGTCACTTCGTACAGCAAAACGGTTCAGATAAAAATTCAGACTCTTAGTCTGTGCTCGATTACTGGCATAATGACCACACACATGCCCGCGCACGCGCACACACACATACATACACACACACACATATATAGAGGTATACTATATGCAAAACACACAAACACATATATATTCTCACGTACATATAGATATACACCTATAGATAATGCAATCAAGATATTTTTTTCATAGTGAATGTGATTTGAAAAAATTCTCAACGCTTTTTTTTCATTCAAATATCGATGCGTATATGTGAATTAGAGAGGAAGAAATCAGCCGTGTCCATTATTACTTGTGTGAATATCGATCTTTGACGTAACTACTTGCAAATATAAGAGAATGAACAACATAAGTATTTGGCATAGCGAATTTCAACCTTTTCTTCATTCGATACAATTTCAAAAATTATGTCCTTTCTTTCCTGTTAACTTTGGAAGGCAAAGTATTTTTTATCTCCTTTTTCTCCTCCCCCTTTCTTTTGTCTTCGTTGCTCATGCGCAATAGGCTTCTACTGTCAGCTTCGATCGAAGCAATAAGCGATGAATTATTTCTCGTCACCAACCCGACGCATGTACCGTCGCTACTTTACGCTTGTCATTCAAACTTAACGATCGCGTCTTCTCCGATTCGATAACCGTACACACCGATTACTACAGGCAGAATTTCAGAAATAAACGCACCTTAAAATTCCTTTAAAGTCAATTTTTTTTAGCAATGCATATTGAATAATAACAAAAACAATAATAAAACAGTTTTATGAAAGTAAATAACAGAAAGAAAAATGTTCGTACAATAATTCTTCAGGCGCCTGTCAAGACTTTAACTTGTGAATTAATGGTGCTTTTTATTTAAAAAAAAAAAAAAAAAAAAAAAAAAAAAACGAAAGGAGGAAAAATTAAAAAGAATTCTGACGTAGAGTTGATATTTAAGCAGAGAAAATCGATTACTTACTTGCAAAATATCTTTTATGTTTTGTAGAGATACTGTGTTTTGCGTAAACCCATGAACGGTTGATGTCTATATAAAATTTCAGAGATTTTTCTAAAACTTAAACACTGACAATTACAGAAAAAAAACAAATATATTTCTCAATCAAATTTGGGGGAAGGGGAGTCCCTGTAGTGTGATGGCTGGACTGCTGCCTCGCAGTACTTATTTACTAAGTTTTGCTAGGAGTGGCACAAGGCTGGATTTATGGGGCACCCACTAAGACTAGAACTTACTAGTATTAGTTTGCTAATCTAGCCTGCTAAGCATTACTCAACGCGGACCACCCTAATTTATATGTTTTTTTTTTACTTAGATGTGGCACAAGGCCGAATGAATGGGGCACCAAGTGAGACTCGAACTCACCCGTGGTTTACTAGTTTAGCTTTCTAACTATTACATGGCTCGGGGTGTCCCTGCTGCTTCGAAATAAGCGAGTTCGAATAGAAGTCACAACCTTAGGTCATTTTCAGACTAACACCGTTGAAAATAGTGAGCACCCCCTTATCCTCCAAGCTATGAGTTAAATACTCCTACAACTACTCTTCTGCAAAGATGGCTACGACATTAAATAACACGTAGAGTTTTCTATGCCATTAAAAAAAGGAAAACAAACTTGTTTACAGTTGATGCTAAAGCGGGAAATTAACAATATACAATAGAAAATGCAAATTTTAATGGCTGCGTGGAGCCACTTTTGTAAGTAGCCAATGAAAACCTACTCTGATTTCAGGGTTTTCCTTCACATTGACTGGTTGCCTTATATACGATAGAGAACCTAGTCTTTCCTACAAATGACCCATCTTTGAAGCGAGATGACAGAAGTTATTGCCTTTGTCACGAGCATTGGAGAAAATTTAAAAAAAAAAATTCACCCAGGTTTAGAAACTACGGTTGTAGAATAGACAAAATGCTTCTTCGTTGAGGGGTAAGACCCCCAACAACGAGTGTTCTTGATATGACTTTTTACCATCTGAGGACAAGTATTGGGGATCTGGGGAGAGTACCCATTAGTTACTATTTGTCAGAGACTCACTCTGTAAACCAAACAGAACAAACTATGTGTAAACAATTGACTAATATCAAATTGTGAATATTATACAGAAATACTTGATACCATTTCCTTGTGTGCCAAAAAGAACTTAGACCCGTTTAAGAATATTATCTTCAGAATGTGTTTACAAATCATATATAATTTTGGTATATATGTATAGGCAAGATTTGGCTTTAAATAACCAACAATGGTTGATATGTGATAAAACGTGACCAAAACAAGCATACCAGTTTTAGAACCAGGGTCACCGATTCCATTTCCTACGACAATAACCGTTACACTGAGCTTACCCGCTTCTTAGAGTATTCTGTTGTATCTCTAGTAACTGTAAATTACAAAGATCAACCAACGTTAATCTAAGACTTGAAGTTTGGGTCACCCAATCATAATTGAAATTCCTGATACGTACGAGTGTCGGCTAAAAAATCTTAGCCCGGCCAAAATACTCTCATGGAATATGGCCAAAAGTTGTGTTCATTTTTATTACAGACGCCTCCTTGCATTCCCAACACTTCTTTTATCGGTAGTGCAGCGCTAGGATCCCATTGGTCAAAAATGTCATTAACAGAATATATGACCTCATCATGGGAACATTTCAGCCAATGAAATTTCAGCCCCTTTTTTGTGTATGTCTTTTTCTGTGTAAGTAAGTATGCGTGCATACGTTATAAAAGATATGTCTATTGATTTCTTCTATGTCTAGTAACGAGCCGGTCTCTTGGATTTCGAAAGAAGATTTTAAAAGGCACAGGACTATTTCAGAGATTTTCTAAAACTTAAACACTTAGAATGGAAAAAGAATAAATTTACTAATCAATAGATCAGTGTAAATATTGTAGGTAGAATCATAAAGTAGAGACGTTTTGTTGATCTCATTTTGTTACCCTTCCGAATGGTCAGGTGAGATCAACTTTGAAAATCAACATTTATATGCCTAAATTTTCTTGAACACTGGACACTTCCGCTAAATGGAAACACAAAACCTCCAGAGGGCCTATGTAATAACGAGCTAAACTAATGTAATATTATCAAGGAGTGTTATCCTCACTGGGTACCTCATACTTCTGGTCTTATACTAAACTAAGTAAAGCTTACTAAATGATGTTTACCAGTGGTAAAACAGCAACCTCTTTTCAGAAAGCGCATCTGGTTTAAACTACAAAAAAGCTATATCTGGATTTATAAAATACTTCGCTAGGAGGAGCGCATAGTGCAACGGATTTCACAGAAGAATATGAATCGGCAACAGAAGTTCAAATCCTGGACGAAATTGTCAGCATTTCATTGCGTGCTAATGACCTTGAGAGAGGCATGAATCTGTTCTCACAATCATGTGGAGATAGTTGTACGGACTGTGTTCCATAGCTTTGCAAAGGAAACCAGTCCAGGAGAAATAAAACTCTGAATTCAAACCAGAAATACACAGCTTAAAAATTGATCTTTGATCGAATACATTCCAGTTTGAAGCGTGGGTAAATATAAACTAGCAGATGTATCTGGTGTTGCTCCAGGAAAAAGGCTAGAGAATAAAATCTTTTGATGAAATGATTCTGATATATATCTTAGAAAATGTCTTTGGATTAAAAGATAAAAACTTAGCATAAATATAGGACAAAAAATCTGATTATTTTCCAAAAGTCTTTTTGCACTCTGTTATTTTAGTTTTCTCTAATTACTCACGAGCAAACATCATATAGCTGGTCATTTTCTAAGACGGCTGTGCAAGTAGAATACACCAACTGCAACTCTGCAGAGGGGTAAGACTTCCCCAACGAATATCCTGAATATGACACTTAGCTATCTGATAGTGAGATTTCAGTAATGGTGAAACTTTTGGCAATGCGAAGTGCCCCTTAAATGCCATCGTTCTGGGTCAAATCTAGCCTTAGTGGTTGCACTTGACTAGGTCCTATCTATGGGTCAAATAGAAGTAAACAGTGTACTTATGTTAAACTAAATTGTCATAAATAGAATTTGGCCCAGTCGGCTTGGGCTGTCGAATACTATAGTTCAAAGAGAAGAAAACAGTAATTACGTAAAACAGCATTATTAGAAATTAACTGTTTTTCCGTTTAACTGTGGTTAAACAAAAACTACTTATTCTAAAGTGAATTGCTTCAAATAGAACTGCTTTTGACATTTAACTGCATACTTATGTAACACTGAATTGTTTGAAATAAAACTTTTTTGACATTTAACTGTGTGGAAACCAAACTTTACTTGTACTAACCTGAATCGTTTGAAACGTTTTATCAAAATGACTTAATTCATCGTTAAATGACGAGAAAAGGGTCTATTTGCCGTAAAACAAAAGAATCAACCAACCAACAAACCAACTGACCATAGCTACCCATGATAAAAACATAGATTTGACTAATCCCATTCAAGGTCAAACAAAGTCAAAGATTCATAAAGGCCGTATACTCTTATTTTCTTAGAAAAGGGATATTTATTCATCTGATAACTTTGAGGTTGCCCTAGCAGATCTTATATTGTAGCTTGGGTGAAAAAAAAACTGTTTTGTTCGTCGGTCAAACTTGAACAGATCCACAAGCACAGACACAGACATAGCTGTATATTTCTCGTTTTTTTTTTTTTTTTTTGTTTAATGGCATATCAACCTTTGTGAGTTTATTCAAGTCAAAGACATCCTTGTAAAAGAACAGTGAAGGGATAAGTTGTTTCATACTTTTTTCGAGCTTATTAATCCGAAATTTAACTTTATAGCACGGCTAGATTTTGAACAGTTTGCTGCAGTCCAATACATTAGCTTCTAAGAAACGGGAACTTCCTCGCATGTAGCTGTATAGACACACTGAAAATATATCATGAGAGATAATAATGTTTAAACATCTGGAGAAGTATACTGAGAAATGATTTATTTAAAAGCAAAAACGTATTAAATCAAAGAATTACTACTCACTATCATAGTTACTGAATTATATACGTTGTAGTACTTCAAATTTTTGCAAAATAAATATTTATATTTTTAACATATTATAAAACGATAAACGTTTGAATATATTTGAATATATGCTACGAGAAATTAGATATTCATAATATATGATTTACATTAGCTCGAGGCACGTCCTTTGCAAATGGCAGACTTTTAGGCACCTAGTTTCGACTAGGCTATCATGTATGGCACTAGACCGAGTATCTAGTTTAAGCCGTAAACTAGCATACGTGCCCGGACACATATTTGGGTTCGTGAAACTGCTTGCCTCATCAGGCTCACATAGCACTAAGTGAGCCGATCAGCAGCATAGACAAGCAGGGTTCGAGTCTCGGCTCGTTCCCGACCTCCCCCTCCCTTTATCTTCACTTTAAACGGCCTTCGGGCTTTTGACCTTGTGTCAAGTTGTGTCTGGTAGGAGGCAGTGACAAATATCGATTTACATTAGCTCGAGGTCACTAAAAGACACTTTTAACGATCTTTTTTACAGAAGATGAAACCAACATTTGTAATACAGAAAATTAAGAATTACTATAAAAAATATGTAATATCTATTTTATTTTCGTATGGTATCTTTTTTAATGGTATATCAACATTCGTTGGTTATTTAATACCGAAGCCATTCTTTTAGATAAACACTTGTGGTTGTTCTATTTGTTATATATCTAGTGGCAATTAGGGTTTCTTTTCTTTCCTAATGGTATCAGTCGAGAAATGAACTTAATGGAGCGAATGAAACTCGAACAAGCTTAAAACAATATCATTGTGCACGTTAGCCCCTACGCTAGGAGGACTCCCTTCCGGAATAGATGATGTCACAGAATGATTATGTAGAAAAAAGTGTAACTTTTTTTTTCACAGTTTCGTTAATCTGTATTTTGAGTTTGCGTTGGTGGTAAAATTGCTGTCATTTACACCCAGGTTAAAGGTTGTGGTTAATGATTTTAATAATTAATAAATAGTCAGGTAATTTTTGAAAATGGGATTATCTATCGTATGATAATTAATAAATAGTCACGTAATTTTTAATTGCGTATCTAAGTTTGCTGTTGATCGGGAAAATAAGAGGACACTAAAAACAAGTACACACAAAAATGGCACCAGTATCGCTGCTTCTTTAGCTGCCGTTACTATTTACTTGTCAGCCCTTACCAATGGGAAGGTACCCCCCCCCAACACACACACATTAAAAGGGATGAATGCACTGGGTGAGGCACTAAACGGCATCTGAAGCTGAGGCACAAGCGCAATTAGAAATGTGAATTATCACTTCATTTCAATGACAACTGATCTATTCTGAATCGAAGTGTTAGTACAACCTAAGTTCCAATTCATGGCCTAACAAGTATAGATTCTTCTACACGCTGCCGAATTCAAATACTGGACGAGTGTTTGTATTTCCCGCATCGCTAATCCCCTTCAGAATGGTATAAGTCTAACTATTCTCCCTCCGGATGTGAACAAATAGTGAGGAATACCAGGCTTTTTTTATCTTGGTGGGGCAAACTGGTTTAGCAGAAGGAAAACTCTGAATTCCGACCTTTTAAATTTAGTTTAAAAACTGATCTTGTATCCGAATCCAGCTCGTGCGGAGGGGTTTGTAAATAGATATATTTTAATTTTGTTTGTTATAAAAATTAGTAATTGAAGTGTTCATTATTTCGAGAAATTAATATTTCATGGTTTCTTCTTTCACTTGAACGCTTTATATGTGTACTTAATCAACGTCATTCACCAATCCTCGTTAGGTGCACAATTGCTCAGAAAAAAAGTTAGCAATATTTCACAGGAAAAATGACATGAGATGAATATAACTTTTTTTATAAATATAGATAATAGCTTAATCTATTTGGGTGCACGAACTAAGCATTTTTTTTTTTGTCATTAGATCATTTAATAACCTCCACTGAATTTGGTTAGGTTGCATTTTATGGCATATTAACTCTTGCTGGTACGGCACAGTGTGGTGTGGGAAACAAAGTGTTGTATGTATTTTCCAGAACCTCCAACACAGGCAGGATGTGATATAAGGTCAATTTCTCGGCAGGATTGTGCTGGTTTTCCGGCAGTCGTTCTTAACTAAAGTTCTCAGTTTACTAGTTACCCCCTATCTGGGGAAAACAGATATACCCATGGCTTTTCCTCGGGAATTAGCTCGGAGTTAAACGCAAATAGTTTCGTCTAGGTTTTGAATTTGAGTGACAAATTTCATTTTTATGATGCTGACCGTCATGGTAATTATAGAAGGAAAGGTTCAACATCTACTGTCATACCACCAACATTATTTACAGACATTGTACCCCAATATTACAACAATTACGCTACGTCGATCCAGAAGATACAGGGTTATAAGACTAATTCAATTTTGCAAATTTAGTTTTCGATGAAAATTCTTATTTCTAAATTGAAGCACTGGTGTTGATGATTACGTATGACACATCTACTGGAACCTATATTAATATTTTCATCTATTATGAGCTATGTATACCTTTTTTGACGACTATGTGTGTTATAAAGTGGTCAACTGTATAATTGATAAACCCAGCTTTATTTTTGGGGGTTCTCAGAACACCGAATTCCTATTCCCAGTTGCCTGAGTGGCAGCTCTGATGAGCTTTCGCGTCCAATGAGAAGGCTGATGGAGTCCAGTATATTTAGAAACTTTTGATTACTTGCTATTTTCTGCCGGGGTTCTCGATAAAGAATATCTTATTGCATTTAGTCTACTGAATAACATTCGAACTTTGTCAAATCGTTTCTCTGCTGGCTAATGGCCTTTGAAATAACTTATCTATTCACACCCTACGACTAATCATATACAATGATATATCTATGCTCGAACTTTTTTTTGGAATCAGATGGGAATAAGACCTTTTTATGAGAGAACTTTGGTTCGCTTATTTCTTTGACGGCATATGAACCTAATGTTGGTTTCGCTTTGACGGTGGAACTTATAGAATATATCAGGGTTAAGTCCAGTGTATGACACTAAACTGCATCTAATGGAACTTATATTGATATTTACATTCATAATGAGATAAATATAACTTTTTTGACGATAATGTTTAGTATAAATTGGTCATCTGAATAATTATTTAGCTATATGCGAGTTTTTCATACAGGCAGAAAAAGGAAGTTTTCAAGGGAGTCTGATTGACAGCAAGTCACCTCAGTTCTAGAAGAATCATTTAATTATTCTTTCTCGTTTTAACAGTGTTGTCATCTGAACGATTTTGATCCTTTCTTTCACTCCCAGTGTTCTCAATCTGTTCATCATGAGTTAAATATAACTTTTTTGACGACTCTTTTAGTATAAAGTTGCCACTTGAATGATAATTTTACAATATGCGAGTTTTTCATACCGGCTGAAACAAGAGGTTTTCTCAGAAGTGTTGTCGTCTGAACGGTTTTTATCTTTTCTTTCACTTCCAATGTTCTTAATCTATTTTCCTGGTTCTTTGCTACTGTTCCAAGGGCTCCAACTATGATTGGTATAATTGCTAACTTCATGCTAGCTCTCAGGCAAGGTCTTGTTATTTGTCCATTTTTTAGCTTTCTTTTATTTTCCTGATTTGATCTTCTGAAATGGTAAAATTCCGCTGGCTGACACGTTCTCATCTTGTTAATGAAATTTAGGATTTATCTCCTCGTTGGGATTGAGTAATCGTTTTATGACAAAATCTCGAAGCCAAGTCGGATTCTTTAGAATTGTGTCATTTTAATTTAATATGCTCTGCTAGTCGCTCTGGCAGTTTTTAGTTTGGTTTTCTTTACAATAAAAAGCTTACTTGGTCATTGCCTGTTGACTAAAAGTGGTGAATAAAAAACAGTGAAGTACCAATCAAATTATAGCTGTTTCAGCAATGGAAAAGATAGGATTGAATAACTCGTGAAATCTGCCTTGACAGATGATTTGTTTTACTTTATAAACATAGCTGAAATGGCCATTTTAAAAACATTCCGTTCGTTGTAATATATTTGAATGGTCATTAGTGAGTTTAAAGTTCTATTATGAATGTTGAGTAAAGTTGGCGACCATAGTCGAGGGTGACCCGGTGGCTCTCTTTTCAATAGTTACAACACCGATATGTAGGGGAGGGCACTACTCCATTCCCTGGATTTCCCCACTTTACCCTTGATCCTTACCTTATAGTGCTAAGTGTTAGGCAGGGCTGCATCAAGTACCATTTTTTGAGTCTTTGGTATGACTCGACCTGAGATTGAATCCCAGATTATGGTTAGAGGGTTCGCCAATGGCCTGGGAGACTTGTGTTCAATCCCAGGTCGAGTCATACCAAACACCCCAAAAATGGTACTTGATGCCGCCATGCTTAACACTCAGGATTATAAGGTACGGATCAAGGGTAAAGTGGAATCTAGGGAAAGAAGTTGCGCCCTCCCTTACACCTAGGTGTAGTAGCTATCGAAAAGGGAGCCTTCGGGTCCCGCTTGACTAAGGCAGCCAATTTTACTTTACTTACTTCTTATGAATGTTGATATTACTTGTATAGATAATGTACGGAAAATGAAAGATAATAGTTTGGTTTGGTTTTATGGCATATCAACCATTATAGGTCCTTTAATGCCCAATCTTTATTATATATATATTAAATGTAGGATTTCTAAACATATTTTGTTGATAACATTTTTAAACAAGCCTGTGCTCTTTTTACATACAGTTAAATGGTTTCACTGAATTTCAAACAATTCAGTAAAGCATACAGGTTTTTTTATAAATATGAAGTTAGTCATTTGTTTAAATACAGAATTTAATTTGCACACAGTTAAATGCAAAAATATTGCCTAGTCGGCTGGGGCTAGATATGACACTAAACAATCTAAGGGTGAGGTTCCAGTGATGTTGGAGCTTTGGGGAATGCGGAACACCCCTTCAGTTCCAGTGCTCCCAAGTCCACTCTGGCTCGGAATGGTAGCACCTAATAGGGCCCTATCAGTGGGTTAAATAGAACTAACGGTATTCTTATGCTAAACTGAATAACTTGAAATAGAAATGTTTTTGACAATTAAACCGTACCTACATTTAAACTGCGTGCCCGAAGAGGTAGCACCTGATAGGTTTCTATCTATGGATTAAATTAAACTAAACAGTGTACTTATGCTAAACTAAATTGTTTGAAATGGAATTGTTTTTGACATTGAAATTGTACTTACACTAAACTGAGTTCTTTAAAATAGAACTGTTTTGACATTTTACTGCGTGTTGTGACGGCAAATTTACTAAAATCCCAAAACGGGACTTTATTTTTCGCACGTGTGAAGACGGGGCAGACTGATATTGATCCCTTGTAGAATAAGTCCTCGTTCAGAGTCCTTTCTCGGGCATGTAGGATCTGGCATATTATGTGGGGGTTAATTTATGGCTAGACTGACCGCCGTTGGCAAGGGGTTTCCAAATTTCACACTATACACACACCCACTAAGGCCACTAGTTCTTGTTTCCTAGAACAATGGAAGATATGGACTCTAGGTTTAGAAGTAATAATATTAATTATAGTAGTCGACTACTCCGGTTTCCTTTGTGATATCTTTAAAGGAATTCAAATAGGACAAATTAAGCGAGGAAAAGGCGAATAGAAGCTGAAATAGAAACATGAAATAATAACTGGGTAGTAGATGACACAAATGAACAACTCCAACACGTGGGGACATTAAAATATATTACTCTCTTTACTACACACGTTGATACACAAATTCAACGCGTCGGCTATATTATTAACGGATAGTACTTAAACATAAATGTCTTTCTTCTTTTCTTTTCTTTCTTCTTTAGTCTTTCTTCGAATTGAGAGACAAAGAGAGAGAGAGAGAGAGAGAGGATATATAATTGTGTATAGGGAGAAACAGTCTCAAAGTTTACTTATCTTATTCCAATGGATTCCTATGGAGAATATTTCCTCTTTTGGCTTTAGATTCGTTCGTGACGACCTCTGTCCGAAAACTGATTTTCTTATTCCCTATTTCCGCTGACGGAAGGAGGTGCCACTTCCGTTTCAGGGTTCTAGCCAATCATTTGGCTGCTACCTTCTTCCTTCTCCTATCAGGCGACCGGAGTAAGGTCACGGAGTACAGATAGCCTGACCCACATTCAGCTGAAGTTGACCTACATTCTTCATTTGTCTTTTAACGGTCAATCTTTGGCTAATTCAAACACGGATGGTAGTAGAAATTCCTTATTTCTCCTCTCTTAGTGGGAGACCACGTGACAGTGTAAACAAAATCTCTACGTGTACTAAACTGAATAAGCTGAATTAGAACTGTTTGAATGAACTGAATAGCTTGAAGTGGAAATGTTTTGGACAATTAAACTGTGTACTCATGCTAAACTGTATTTTTTAAATAGAACTGACAATTTGCATAAAAATGGATTTGGCGTTAAATAACCTACAAAGGTTGATATGCCATAAAACCCAACTAGCCAAACAACTAAAAGCAAAAACAGTTCTATTTCTAACAATTCAGTTTAGCATGTCAACAAATTTTCAATGGTTTCAAGTATTGCAAACTATGAGTAACAATTCAATTAAAGATAAGACATTTGTTTACACACAGTTAAATGATCAAGATATTCAGTTTCGAGTAAGTACCTTTTTTTTTTGTTTACCCATAGTTAATTTAAAAAAAACAGCACACAGTTAAATGTAAAAACAGTTCTATTTCAAACTATTCCGTTTTGCATAAGTACACTGTTTAGTTCTATTTAATCCATTGATAGAACCCTATCAGGTACCACCAATTCGGGCTAGAGTGGGCCTGGTAGAGATGGTAATAAAGGGGTACTTCGCGTTCCCTAAAGCTCCAGCATTGATGAAGCCTCGTTATCAGATTGTTTCGTGTGCTATCCAGAACACTAGTTAGGCGGGAGTTTTACCCCTCTGCCGAGATCCATTCAGTATATTCAATAGTTCCTGCTGACTTGCTCATGAAAGATAATAGATACTATGTAATAATGTACGCTGACTAAACGGTTGGAGAAGCTAGACGGAAATTATACAAGAATGTTAAGAGCAATATTGAACAAGTCCTGGCAGCAACACCCCACAAGGCACCAACTATACGGCCACCTACCTCCCATCACGAAAACTATACAAGCTAGACGAACCAGACATGCCGGACACTACTGGAGAAGCAAGGACGAACTCTTAAGTGATGTACTCCTGTGGACCCCCGCATATGGCCTATCAAAAGCAGGACGACCAGCTCGAATATACATACAGCAGCTATGTGATGATACGGGATGTAACCCTGAAGACCAGCCAGAGGCGATGAATGATAGGGAGACGTGGAGAGAGAGGGTCAGGGATGTCCATGCTAGTTGCACGACATGATGATGAATGATGAATAATGTACCATGTGCACATAATTATGAAATTAATTAAGAGTAACAGCTGATTACTTGTTGAGTTAATGAGTAATTCTGCGGCAAGTAATGGTTCTGTTGAATCGATTGAGTTATTTGATCAATGACTTTAGTGTTTCCTTATAGCTAAACCGGGGTGAAGTGGTCGGTAAAGTTAATGGTTTTATCCGTTTCGTTCTGCACGGAAAATCTTGATCAGTTTTCAATGAAAGATTACAAAAAATGACTTTAAGGGAGCATTTGATTATTTTGACCTTAAAATATTGATAGTTATTTGAGAGAGCTATTTTTATCCTAGTTGTGAAAGTATCATTATCTACTCGATCATTGAAGTGTGAATAGGATCATAAAAAGAGATGAAAATGAGAACTTTTCTTTGATAATAGAATGTAGGTCTTTTTTTTTCTCTCATCTCACAATCTGAGATAAAGCGAAGTATTTTAGTCATTAATTATTTCAACTAGTACCTTGGTCTTAGTTGTTTTATCCATATTCTGCTGATATATTTCTTGATGTTGATAGTGTTGTGTGAAAATGTGAGTTTAACCGAAGATTTTCTGATGTTAATTGTGTTGTGTGAAAATGTGAGTTGAGTCGTAGATTTTCTCATGTTGATCGTATTGAGAGAAAATACGAGTTGAGATATAGATTGTCCGATCTTGATTGATTTGCGTGAAAATGTGATAGTTTGGTCGGGTTCGGTTTTATGGCATATCAACCATTGAGGGTTATCTAATGCCACATCTTCTTTATACATATATATCTAGTATATCAGTTGTTGACCCAATTTTAGGTAACATTCTAAACGAGCCTGAGTTCATTTTTTGGCGCCCAGTTAAATAGTTTAACATATTTATATCTAATACAAACAATTTTATATTCAGTTAACCATTTGTTTTCATACAGTTAAATATTTTCAAATATTACTATTTAACACTAACAACTCAATTAAACCTCAGGCATTTTTACACAGTGTTAAATAATCAAATGGCCGAATAAAACAAATTACTTTAACCCAAGTGATTTGTTTGCACACAGATTAAATTTCAAACTTCTATTTGACCTATAAATAGGATCTTATTAGTGTAATATAATGGCCGAGGGATTTCGTTTTATATATCTTGCCTTTAGGTTTAGTTAGGCTGAGAACCTTTCGTCTCAGCAGATGGGTTAGTTAGGTGCAAGCTTGGGCGCAGGTGTTAATGCGCGCGCGGGGAGGATGTGTCGTTCACAGATGTCAAAATAAAAATCCTAGGACAAGGGGATGTGAATGATGTCATGCACCGGAGGCGTGCGCTGAGGATTTGGGGGGATTTGAAAAAAGTCAGTCAGTTGAGTCTTGCAGTCCGAAGAAGGGTGACTTTAGCTAGCTCGCAGTAGCCTTGTATCGGGTGCCACACGAGATGGGGGGCAAATAGAAAAGCCAGCATAGAAAGATTGTGCCTCTCTCCTTGTGTCAAAAAACCTTTTAACTGAAAGGTAATAAAAAGTTTTGTTCCTGAACTAAGAAGTAGTAAGTGTTTTTCGTGTTTCGGGATTCCTATGTTCTATGTATATATGTTATGAACGTTCTATGTACGTTTCATATATCCATATCTGGGTCTGATACATTAGGTGCTACCAATCCGGTTCAGTGCTGAGCAGGAAGCAATGTCAGCGAAGGGATACTCTGAATTACTGGAGCCTCACTATCCGATTGTTTAGTCTCCAATTCATAGCAGTGTTTCGTGTGGTCATAGCCCTCAGCAGAGATAAAGTCAGTGTATTCTACAACACCAGCCGACTGGGTTAGTGAAAATGTGAGTTTGGCCATAGATTTTCTGATCTTGATAGGGTTGTATGAAAATATGAGCTGTGCTATAGATTTCCATTGGGTAATGTTCCAAAAAGGAAAAAAAACAAACTATCCAGTAGGAAACGTCATGTAGAATGGTTTACATGAGTTTGGTATTTCGTTGTAATTAGAAGATACATTCGTTTCAGAAATTACCATCAATTGACGTTTTTTATGGCTTACACCAAGAAGATCCCCCAGTATCCGGTTCAGGCAGTTTTAAATATGAAAGCATCTAAGCCAGAGCAATCAATAACAGCAGGCATATAGTAAGTCTTAGCAGGAGAATTTATATGTCACTAAATTTTTTTGTGCAATTGGAAAGAGTTGATAAAGGGCACCTATTCTTCAGGCTTGCCATATCGAATCACTACTGAACTCACAATAAAAACGACAGATGATTGAACATTATATAGTCATTTCTTAACCAAGAAGAAAGAGGATAATCAACCAAAGATAATTATATATGTTATTATATTGGCGTGGTATAAAGCGTGAGTTACAAATGGTGTGATGTTTGTGTGTTTCGTATTAGGTCCGTTGTCATTTGATCGAAGCATATGCAGAATATTGAAAATAATTCGAAAAGGACTTCCGGTGACGGGAAAATAATCTAGATTAATAGGTTTAAAATTGAAAATAAGGAAATCAGTTAAGAAAAAAAAAAAATCAATAAACCAAACAAACAAAAAGCAAAAAAGAATATCTTGAAAAATTAATTAAATTCAATTTGTCTTTTTTAGATCATCACTAATATAAAATGGTAAAGAAGGATAGAAAATAAGAGGGAATAAAATTGTGTAAACATAAAAAAAAATGTTTGGCTAAAAAGTCAAAAAGAGATGATGAAGAAAGGAAACAGTTTTAAGTAAACATCCTCTGAGAAAAAGAAAAAAACAGCTTCTAAAAAGATGATATTGACATGTTTAAACGTTTACTATCGAATCAATATCAGAAAAATACTTCATCTCTATTTACTGAAGGAAGAAATACAACATTCACCAAATGGCAGCCATTATAAATAATATGGATGACAAAAATTTTCTTTAGGAAAAAAATGTTAAGTTCTTATGGTCTGAATATGAATGTACTTATGAACGAAAAAATGAATACAGCAAAACCTTAGCACTGCTTATATATATATATATATATATATATATATATGCAGTGCCATGGTTTTATTTTGTATATATATATATATATATATATATATATGTGTGTGTGTGTGTGTGTGTGTGTGTGTGTGTGTGTGTGTGTGTGTGTGTGTGTGTTTGTGTGTGCAACCATACATAAGCAGACACGCAGAATATATATATATATATATATATATATATATATATATATATATATATATATAGTGGGAGAGAGGGTGAGAGACGCATATACGTGTGTATATAATGAAAATAACAAAAGCTAACCATAATCCAACACCGCTACTTGTAAATAGTCAGTCGAAAAATCCTTCAGACATTACTTAAAGAAGAGACTGCACTGAACATTTTTAATGAGATACATTCAAAACAAAATACAAGATAACCATTTTCAATAACTATATATCATACAAATTTATCTGATATGTTGTGGATATTAAGAGCAAAGTAAATAATTTTCAGATTTGTGTTTAAGGCGAGCATTCAGTGTTCAAGATAAGGTTCAGTGAAAAGTTCATTACATTTTCTTTTACAGTGTAGAGACCTTCCTCTTATCTAGGTGATAGTTATCTGCAAGGTGGTTGAAGGGAAAAACAAAAAAATAGATTTCGTACGAAGTGAAAGATCTTCTGTTGTTCTATTTCCTTCGTTCAGCAACTGGAGCCGTGGAATTATGTAGAAATAGATAAATGATTCAGTGTGCTGAGTAAATTAGTACATATGTATTGGTTATAGTTGGAATATGCATTTGTATTTTGTAATGATTCTTTCTCTCTCAGCCAAAGCTACGACTTTTTACACTCTTATTCCCTTCTACACAAGAGGCCGAATAAACAAACTCAGCTTTTATTTGGATTCTCTGAACTTGGAATTTCTATTCGTAGCTGCTCCCGCATCCAATGATATGGCAGTTGGAGTCTGGTGAGTTTAACAACTCTTGATCACTTACTGTTTTTAACCGAGGTCCTCGATGAATAATATCTTATTGCATTCAGTCTACTGAATAACATTCGAACATTATCAAATCGTCGGTCTTCTAGCAATTACCCTTTGAAATAACTTATCTATTTGCACCCCACGATTAATCATTTACCATTTTACAGCTATGCTCTATCTTTCTAGAATTAGATGGGTATAAATACTTTTTTATCAGAAAACTTGGTTTGGCTTATTTCTTTGACAGCGTATGAACCTGGTGTTGGTTTTTCTCTGGCGGTGGTTGTTATGGAAAACACCAGGGTTAAGTCCTGTGAATGACACTAAACTTAATCCGATGATGAGGCTCTAGCCCTGGATCATTGTAAAATGTCGAATAACGCTTCATTGACATTACTTCCGATTTACTCTGAACCGGAATGGAAGAACATTCTAGGGTCTCATAGATTAAAAAGAACTCACTTACAAAGGATTATTTTTAACGTTAGTTTGAAACCATACTGCTGTGTGCAAATTAATTATATTAGACGGGATTCTATTAATAGAATTGCTAATGTTAAATAGCAATATTCAAACTATTTAATTATATACTAAAAGGATTGGTATTAAATAGAATTGTTAGGGCTTGATAGAAATTCTTGAAAGAATTTAACTGTGTGCAGTGGGTATATTGTCCCAATTTCAGATAATCATTTCGCCCATGCGTTTTTTCTATCTATTGTGCAGCAAACTAAAGACGGTGGGGCACTGTCCATGAGAAAAGTAGCACCATTACGCAATGCAATCCTCCGGAAATATGGAAACGTTATGCTCTACTTCGTGATATTCACGCCTCAAGATTAAATAAGGAGACTTCTTAGCCTTTGGATGTCAATCTGAGGACAGAATCTTGTTTATATCAATGAAAACTAAACATGAAGTCGACATCATGTTGTGGTTTGGTTTGGTTTGGTTTCTTTGTTTAATGGCATATCAACTCTCTTTAGGTTATTTAATGCCAAAGCCATTCTCCTAGAAGAACAGTAGTGGTACTATTTAACCCATAGCTGGGAGGATAAGGGGGTTCATACCTTTCCCAAGGGTATTTGCCCGAAAGTGATTGTGACATATCAAGGTTTGGTTTGGTTTCTTTGTTTAATGGCATATCAACTCTTTTTAGGTTATTTAATGCCAAAGCTATTCTCCTAGAAGAACAGTAGTGGTACTATTTAACCCATAGCTGGGAGGATAAGGGGGTTCATAAGGGGGTTCCCTAGGGTATTTGCCCGAAAGTGAACGTAATAGCGTGACTGGAGTACGAACTCGCGTACTCCGATTCCGCAGTCCATCGCTTTAACCATTACAACACGAGGACACCCCCATCATGTTGTGTCATTAGGCTTCTAGCCATCAGCTAACATGAGCACGGACTCGAAACAATGCCTCAAGAGAATTGTGTTGAGCAGATCGAGAAGGTGGCTGCTGGAAGACTCAACGTCTGGTAAAAAGAAGATTAACAAGTCAGTCTTAGCTGTTAGAAAATTTCTGCGTACACCTCACTTCAAACATTTGACCGTTGAACTCCCTAGATATTAATCCCCTTTATTATTCACGGTTGAGTTAGAGACCTACAATATTCCGTGCAACACCAAAGATAAATAGAAGCCAAGGATAGCAGTTGCATTTATTACAATCGGAAGGGACTGCAGAGGATTCCGATGTCACCTGTAGCCAGTGGCAGGTATTTTTGAAAAAATACCATCTATAGTATTTCAATATATTTGGATGTAATTTTGGTAAATATTGCAAGTAAAATGAAATGTCTCTGTTATTCTTATAATTGTATAATTTTGACGACAGTTTATACATCACATTCTATAATGATTTTTAAATTACTAAGATTAGTATCTTCATTTTTGTTTCTTTTTATCTCTCTGAATCAGCAGATACATTTTCTGATATTTATTTGGTTTTATTCGGCTTCTTTTTTAATTGTGTATCAACATTCGACGCTTATTGATTGTCAATTCCATTCTTTTTGAAGGACAATATTGGCAATATTGAACTCGTACTTAGGGAGATAAGGGTGTTCACACCTTTATGAATGTTATTAGTCAGAAAGTGAATGTAATAGTACGACTGGAATTCGAACTCCCTTACTAAGATGTTCAGCTTGTTATCCTCTACGCCACGGTGACTCCTACCTCTGAGCTCGCAACTGTTGTGTAAAAATCTGACAAGCCATTCAGATTGTTACATGAATTTTTCGGACTGGTATATTCGTCTTTTTTTGAAATGATTAAGCATTGCTCTTTTCTTGCTTAGTTCTTTCATTTGCTTAGTTTGTCACAAGGCTAAAATTCTGGAGCATCAAGTGAGAATCGAACAAATTAACAATATAGCCTAGAATTCAAAACATTAAACTAACGGCGCACAGAGCTGGAAGGGATTTGCTTCTCTTTGGACGTTTTGTATAATACGATAGTTTCCTTTAATAATGCCTTTGTGTTGTACTAATCTAAACTGTAATATACACTGCAACTGAGACAGAATTAGCGTCTGCATGTCGGGTATATAAAGCATTGCTCGTTAGTTGACAACCTAAGAACTAGAGGCAAACTGACAGGGATCTATAACTCTGAGCAAAAAGGGTTATTGGCCTTTCAACCCCTCTTACTCAACCGCGAATTCCATTCAGATCCGTACAATCTTAACCAACCACTTGTTTCCAAAATTCGGAGTCTCAGAAATATAGGGAAATCTGTTCACGTGTTTATTCGCAGTGATACGGAGTATCATGAGGAACATATCTTGCGGGCTATGTTCATTGAACAGCAGGTATTAAAAGTATTAAAACATTTTCGCTATACTGCATTGATTAATTTGAGGCCACTTCAAAAATGAGACTTTTGCGATCTAAACCTCTATGGGCCCTTGGGCACTATCCGAAAGCCCAACCACTCAATCCTTCCCTGCTAAGAACTTGCCTCATGCTATCGAAATATTATTTTGTTGAGCATATATTTTGAGGAGTTGCAGCAAGAAAATCTTGATTTTTTTCCTTGTTATGCAGTAGATTTTCTCGAAATACTTTTACTACAGTGAAAAATTAATAAACAGTCAGGTAATATTCAAAAATGGGCATATGCAAGTTTGTTGATGGTCGGTAAAATAAGAGAAAGCTAAAAACATGTATGCACAAAAATGCCAAGAGGATCACTGCTCATTTAGCTGCGCATATTATTTATTTTTCAGGCATTGCAGAGGGGGAAGTGTCAGCCCCCTACCACTACCACTAAAAGTGAATGAGTGTCCTAGATGAGGCAATAAACTACATCTGTTGGTGAGGCTCTAGCACAAGAGAAAAGAGGAATGTAAATTAGCACTTCATTTCCATGACTACAGATCTATTCCTAATCGGAATAGTAGTGCAGCGTAAAGGTCCCATTCGTCACCAAAGAGCTGTTTAAGTTTAGAAGACTCGCTAATACCCAACAGCGTGCAAAAAAAGACCCCGTAAGAAACAACTACTAAACACACGCGCGCGCGCATATATATATATATATATATATATATATATATCATCATCATCATGTCGTGCTGGTAGCACGGATATCCCTGACCCTCTCTCGCCACTTTCCCCTATCGTTCATCGTCACAGGCAGGTCCTCTGGACAACATCCCGTATCCTCATATAGCTGCTGAATGTATGTTCGTGCTGGTCGTCCTGCTTTTGCACGGCCATGTGTGGGAGTCCACAAGAGTACATCACTTATGAGTTCGCCCCTGCTTCTCCAGCAGTGTCCTGCATATCTGTGCACAGTGAACCTGATTCCATAACCTCTAGGCATAAAATGAACCCTAAACGTTTAGATTGTCATCACAATCAATTAATCTAAGATATTTACTAGTCTAGCAGATGAAGTGGTAAAATTAAAAACTGTAATTTGAAGAAGATTAATTTTCATTTATCTTTCAAGTGGGTTTCCTATCCTGGTGAGGCTGAAGAATGAGCCGACTGCATCTTTTCAGAGGGATAAAGCTTCCCTATCAAGTGACATAGATACGACACAAAACAATCTGATGGTGAGGCTCAAGTTCTGACGCTTTTAGAAATGTGGAGTACACCATCATTGCAATTACTCCTCGGCCCACTCTGTTGCGTCTAAGTAGCAACTGTTAGGATACCCCTACAGGTCAAAGAGTATTATTAAACCATGAAAAATATGTCTAAATATACATGGAACTGATGTGACGGCTAATAACTCAACCAATAATAATGTTGTGTTATTTTTTGTTTAGATTTGAAACTATAACAACTATTGATCCTCAATCAAAATGCCTTGGAAAAGAGAAGAAAATATTTTGAGTCACTACTTATTTGGATACATAATCATTTAAACTTGTCTCCAAATAGATGCAAATTATTAATATGATTATGATTTATTACTGAGACAAAAAAATTTTTTAAAATGCATTTCCTGGAAGCTGATATAGGTTGTTGGCGACCATAGTCGAGGGTGACTCGAAGGCTCCCCTTTCGATAGCTACTACACCAAGGTGTAGGGGAGGGCGCTACTCCTTCCCTGGATTGCTTCACTTTACCCTTGATCCGTACCTTATAATGCTGAGTGTTAAGCAAAGAGGCATCAAGTACCATTTTTTGAGTCTTTGGTATGACTCGACCTGGGATTGAACCCAGGTCTCCCGGGCCATTGGCGAACACTCTAACCGCTAGGCCAATGTCCGGTTAAAGCTGATATAATAGCACAAAAAAAAAAACAGATTTTATACAGGACGTGGTCCAAATGACCACCGATGCACTTGTCTCTGTAATAAATCATTGTCGTATTAATGGGTTATATCTGTTTTGAGACACCCTGTGCAATTCTTGGAACTATTTAACTGTGTACAAACAAACGATTAATGGTAAATTGAACTATTAGTATTACATAATAAAACAAGAAACTATTTTACTGAAGGCAAATATAAATATTATTAATATTATTTTAAATACATGAAAACTTTTAACTGTGTTCAAACAAATGATCTCCTTCTCATTTTAAAAGAAATCACCTACAAACCATTTACTTAAAAATCATGTTTAAACAGGATTTGATTCTAAATGATATGCATTGCCCAGTCAGATGGGGCAGTAGAATACACCAACTGATTCTCTACAGAAGAGTAAGACCACCCCAACCAGTGCCTTGGATATGACTCTAAACCATCTGATGTCGAAGTTTCAGTAATGCTGGAACTTTGGGGGAATGTGGAGTACTTCTTCATTGCCATCGCTATCTATGGGTTGAATAGAACTAAACCGTGGTGTCATGAGTTTACAGTTTTTTTGCGTTCAAACTGCGTATTTATGCTAAACTAAATTGTTAAAAATAGAACCGTTTTGACATTTAGAGTGCGCACTTATGCTAAACTGAATTGCTTGAGATAGAAATGTTTTGACATCTAAGCTGTGTACTTATGCTAAACTGAATTATATGAAATAAAACTGTTTTGACATTAACTCTGCATATTGCCCAGTCGGCTGGGGCTGTAGAATACACCGACTGCATCTCTGCAGAGGGGTAAGATCCACTCCAACAAGTGTCCTGTATTTGACACAAAAATATCTGATTGTGAAGTTCCAGTGATGCTGGAGCTTTGAGGAATGTGGAACACCCCTTCATTGCCATTGCTCCCAGGTCCTCTCTGGCCCGGAATGGTAGCACCTGATAGGGCCCTATCTATGGGTTAAATAG
>CAUZXS010000962.1:145000-147931 GCA_963585895.1 Sepioteuthis lessoniana
ACAGAAATAGAATAATAAAAGCTTTCTCGTTGATTCGTTTTAATCTAAGAATAAAGTTCTCTATAATTCAAAAGATTGAGCATATCAATTGTTCTGATTGTGGCTTAATGTAAAAATCGAAGTGTCCATTGGTAAACTATTTTACGTTGAATAACATCCTTCTCTGAATATCTTCTTTCGTAAAAGTTCGTACATTTTGCACACCATTGGATTTATGCTTCTCGCGCACTCTGGTATCCGATAACACAAACTGTAAACAAGCGAAAGCCACTAAATATGCGTTATAATTCCTGAACTGAGGTGTGTCGCCTGAAGCCAAATGGTAAGATACTTAGTCTAACGTAAAGTTGGATGGGTTTCCATCCCAGCTTGAAGCGTCCTGTGTGTCTTGCCACACTGAAGACCCCTGATACAACGAAATAGTCTGTATGTGGATGACATTATGTATATATATATATATAGAGAGAGAGAGACAGTGAATGAGAGAGGGAGAGAAAATCGGTAGGTTTGGTAAATCCTACAAGATGTCAAAACATAGGTGGAAAAGCGGATAAACCGAAACAAAGACGAAGGATTCAATAATATTTAGACTTTATTTCATAAAAGACTTCATCAGAAGTCTTTTGTTTTTCTGGTAAAGTCTTTTATGAAATAATGCGAAATATTATATATATATATATGTGTGTGTGTGTGTGTGTATGTGTGTGTGTGTGTGTGTGTGCGTGCGTGCGCGCGTGCGTGTGTGTGTGTAAGTAGTTGTCTTTGTCTTTAGTACGATTCAATAAAAGCCATATGCAGGTTTCTTCTTAAAAATTTAAAGACCGGCCTACTTTAAAAATCGTTATTCAACGTGTTGGCTTTTAGCTAAGCTTTAATCATACTTTTAGTGGATATTTTTTAATTACTATGCCGGCTGAATAATTTCGTGTCATTTAAAACTCACTCATGCCACAGCTGGATTGAATTCAGTTTTTCCTTCAATTAAATCGGTTGTCTTACCAAGGCGAAAGAAACTAATCTGTCCTATTATTTACACATGGCTTGAAGGTGAGAAGAGGTAAATTTATGCCATCCTCAAGAGCATTACAGCAATAGAAAGCACAAAGAGCTCTATCCTGGATTTGAATTGGGGTCGACCATTCCATTTGTTTTAGGTGCAGTATATATATATATATATATATATATATATATATATTGTATGGTTGTCACTATCTGACTTGGTGGGTTTGGGGCAGCCCAAATATGATATAATTTAGAGAGTGCTCAGTATCAGTGAAAGAACTATCATATAATAATAATAATAATATCAAAAAGGAAATCGCCAGGACATGATGGAATACATGGTTCCTGGTTCAAGAAACTCACCTCCATTCACGACAGTCTAGCACTAGAAATGAATAAATGTCTACTATGAGCACACGTACCCGAATGGATGACCAAAGGAAGACCACATTGATACAAAAGGACTCAAAAAAGGAACCGCCCCAAACATTTACAGACCCATAACTTGCCTACCAATGATCTGGAAAATATTAACAGCGCAGATAAGGGAAGATATTTATTACAAGCCGCGGTTTGTTCCCTGACGAACAGAAAGGATGCTGCAAAGGATCTAGAGGCACATCAGAGCTACTTTACATGCACATCCTAAATGAGAGCAAGACCAGACAGAAAAATCTAGCTATGCCTTGGATTGACTAAAAAAGGCATATGACGTGGTTCCGCAATGCTGGATAATAAACAGCCTCAAAATGTTCAAAATATCATATGAAGTCATAAACCTTATCGACAAAACCATGAAAACCTGGAGAGTGGAATTGACAGCAGGAAGAAGAAGCTTTGTTGAAACAAAGATCCAAATAGGTATTTTCCAGGGAGATGCTCTATCACCCTTACTATTCATAATTGCCATGATGTCACTTAACCACATACTCAGAAAATGCACAAAATTAGTCGATCGCAGGAAAAAAGCAATCATTTAAAGTACATGGATGACATCAAACTATTTGCAAAAAAGGAAAAAGAACTGAACATTCTAATACACTCATTTAGAATATAGAGTCAGGACATAGGATTGGAATTTGTCATAGAAAAATGTGTCCTGCACAAATGAAAAGTGGCAAATGACATCTAACTGACGGAATGGAACGACCAAATCAAGACAAGATTAGAACGCTCGCAGAAAATGAAACCTACAAATACTTAGGCATCATGGAGACTGAAACCATCAAACAAGTGGAAGTGAAAGACAAAATTCAAAAATAATATCTCAGGAGAACTAGAAAACTACTCGAGCCAAAACTCTCAAGCCGAAACCTTATCAAAGGAATAAATAAATACCTGGGCTAGTTAGATATGATGGACCCTTTCTCAAGTGGACCAGAGATAAACTTAAACATGTGGACCAAAGAACTTGAAAACTAATGACAATGCATAAGGCATTATATCCCAGACACGTTGTTGAGAGACATTGTTGTAGCAAGAAAAGAGGGAGGAAGAGGATCGGCCAGCTTTGAAAACAAGGCTAACACATCGATACGACGACTCGAAAACTAGATAGAAAAACGCGAAGGCAGACTGATTACAGCCATCTGAAACAATACTGATAACACGATGAACAATAGAATGACAATAACTAGGAAACCAAAATGGGAAGGCAAACAAATCTATGGGCGTTTTAAACGACTAATGAACAACATCTCACACGACAAAAAGGAAACTTTAAGAGAGAAACAGAGTCTCTCCTAATAGCAGCAGAAAACAACGCTGTAAGAACCAATCATATCAAAGCGAGAATTGATAAGACGCAACAAAATAGCAAATGTAGGCCCTGCAGTGACAGAGAAGAAACCATCAATCACATAATAAGCGAATGCAGCAAATTAGCACAGAAGGGATATAAGACTGGACATGACTGGTCGGGCAAGGAGA
>CAUZXS010000963.1:0-57500 GCA_963585895.1 Sepioteuthis lessoniana
GAGAAGGAGACACAAGAGATAGACAGGCGGCAATGAGTAGAGGGGAGACTGGTTGAGTGAGGGCGAAACAGGGTAATGGAAATCTGTTTGAGACAATAAAGAAAGAAAAGGAGCAGAGAAAGAAAAAATGGCGATGGAATCGATCATGAAAATCTCACCCTATCTATCTATCTATCTATCTATCTATCTATCTATCTGTCTGTTGTAAGGAGCAAGTCAAAATGAAGAGAATGAGGGAGAAAGTCGTGAAAATAAAATTAAAAGAAGAAAATGACTATAAGAAAATTTTGGGGGATTAAAAAAGAATGACCATGATTAAAAGAAGAAGAAAAATATCATCATCATCATCATCATCATCCTCAAAAGAAGAAGAAGAAGAAGAAGAAGAAGAAGAAGAAGAAGAATACGCCATTCTTCTGTTGGGGAAGCGAAAGAGATTTTTGAAAAATTCTTTATTCATTCATTTTTTTAGTTCTTTCCCTTACCAAAAAAAAAAAAAAAAAAAATCAAAAACAAAACAAAACAAAAAAACAAAAAATAACACAAAAAACCCCGCCCACCTTGTTCGTCAACCTGTCTCTAAAGTTTCCGCTTCTAACCCTTTATTTTCGATTGCTCTTCATTTTTTCCTTTTTTTTTTCTTCTGAAAAGTTTTATCGGCCGAGCAATGCCTTAACCTTCTCCACGTCTGGACGAAGAAAAGCTGCAGATGGAGTGAGTTCGTGTCCGACTGAGGGTGTGGCTGAAAAAGGCAGGTGGGGTTAGCGGGTAAGGCTTATTTCTCTTACCCTTCTTTCTCCTTCATGTTTCGTATCGTCATCGTCCGTAGTCGGGACTAACTTCTCTGACGTCTTTTTATCACAGCGCGTAATTCTATTATCTTGGCTATTTGGCCGTCCGCAAAGTGAGGGATCCTTTGGGATGACGGGTGTGGGAAGGGAACTTACGCAGAAACAGTGGTGGGTGGAGGTTTTGTTGGTGGGAAGCGTTAGGGGTGAAAGTGGACAAGGGAGGGGGGGTTCGAAAGAAAGTGAGTTTTAGGGGGCGGTCGGAATGACCCAGTAGCATTGTTGGACATAAAAGAGAGAGAGAGAGAGATAACTGCCACACACATAGAATGACACACACTCACACAAAAATGCATTAGGGCGGTCGGAATGACCCAGTAGCATTGTTGGACATAAAAGAGAGAGAGAGAGAGATAACTGCCACACACATAGAATGACACACACTCACACAAAAATGCATTAAGACGGCATATATATATATGTATATATATATATATATATATATATATATATGTCGTCCTCATACATCATCCAATGTCAGATGAGTTTTAATTATGGAATACATACCCACTTTACTTTGATTGTAGTTCGAATACGAACTGAAAGTACTTGTTTTGCCATAAATGGCTCTTTTGGAGAAATTATTAATGTCTTTCAAGATTGTAAGATCAAAAGAATTATGAGTACACTTGAAAAAAAGAATAAAAACATTTCAAAATAATAAAGATTCGGTTTTGTTTAGTCAAGCCAGCAAGGACGAACTCATAAGCGACGTTCTCCTATGGACTCCTTCACACGGAAGCGCAAGTGTAGGACGACCAGCTAAAGCTCTGCACGGACACAGGATGCAACCTAGAAGACTGACTAGAAGCGATCGATATATAGAGACGGATGGCGAGAGAGAGACAGAGAGACAGAGACAGAGACAGAGAGAGTGTTTGGGAAATATATGTGAGCTGCACGACATGATAATGATGATGATAATGATACACACACACACACACACACACACACACACACACACACACACACACACACACACACACACGCGCGCACACACAGATATATATATACGAGGATCATTAAATAAGTTTCCAGACTTTTTTCGTATGGGCACTTTTATTGATAGTACACACATGAAACTCTAGTCTCCTTCGAAGTAATCTCCTCCGGCTCCAATGCACTTGTGGTACCGTTCCAACAACTTCTGGAAGGCCCCATGGAGGTCCTCTTGCGTGAGCGTGTCAATGACCTTCGTCACAGCCTCTTTCATCTCCTCAATTGTCTCATAACGACAGCCTCTGAGCCTAGGGAATAACCAAAAATCACAGGGAGCAAGGTCTGGACTATGGAAGGCTAAGGAATTGTCCTGATGCCCATCTTGGTCAAATAGTGTGTGACAAGGATGGAGTTGTGGACTGGTGCATTGTCCTGGTGGAAATACCACTGACCCAATTTGAAGAGTGCTGACCACTTCCGACGGAATCTCTTCTTGAACTCCCTTACATATATATAAGTACACATACATGAGACTTGGTACACATTTCGGAAACAACATTTCGTCGAAAAGCTTTAATAATATATATAGGTATATAATAGAAGAAAAATAAAACAGACTTTGATATTGGCTTACCAGAGGATCGGCAGCGTGAAGCTGAGAGTCCTTAATTTTTACACTGTTGTAGTTGTTTTATCGTTGAAAAATTTGTAATCTTGCTCTGTAATGTCGTGCGTTGAGCATTGTAAAGATTAAACGCGCTTTTAGGGTTATATTCTAATTCAATATATATATATATATATATATATATATATATATATATATATATATATATATAAAACATTGACAATCATAGATAGACTGTTTCGTTGTATCATAAACTTTTCGCTGTTACTTGACTCGCGAAATGCTTCAAGCTGAGATCGAAACTCAGCAGGCTCTATGTCAGTCGGACATCTTACCCCAGAGTCATCGTCATTCCCAGTGTAGGTGAAGGAATTTTTTAATCCATATTTTTCTACTTATACTTTATCGGATATATATATATATATATATATATATATATATATATATATATATATATTCACTAATCCCTGCGCATGAGACATAAGGTTAAATGTTAAACTTCGTTAATACTTTGAATTCAGAGTCTTTCTTCTAGATCGGTTACCAAACCAAGGTTTAAGAGAATAGCCAGCCCTACAATTTACCTATTGCTGGGGGGGGTGAGAGAATAGTTGGATGTATACATTTCCTATGGGAAGTAGTGCTATGTAAAATACAAATACAAACTCCTTCATCTGATTATTTACATACAAATGGATTTGGCGTTAAATAACCTACACAGATTGATATGCCATAAAATCCAACCAACCAACAGCCTCGTTCGATATATATATATGTTAACTGTAGTATTCAAGGGCAACCCAGTGGCTCCCATTTCAATAGCTACTACACCGAGGTATAGGGGAGGGCGCCAGTCCTTTTCCTGGATTGCTGCACTCTATCCTTGATACGTACCTTATAATGCTGAGTATCAAGCAAGGAGTTTTTAAGTACCATTTTTTTCAAGACTCTGGTATGACTCAACCTAAGATTGAACCCCGGTTAGGTGATAAACAAAAAAGAAAGTTGGGATTCTATATGCATCAATTTTCTCAGCAAATTTTCTTTTACGGTCGACTAAGATAGATAAACAGCTCAACAGACATCTATGAACAGACCACACACACCCACGCATGTAACTGGGTGGGAAAGGTGATCCATAAGGAATTGTGCAAGAGACTAAAATTTCGCCCCACTGACAAATGGTATATGCACAAATTAAAATATTCTGAGAAAGTGAGATGTATGAGGTTCTATACATACAAAGGTATTACCAGATCCCTGTCAGAAAACCTGGCTTAGTTTTAATTTAGAAAGAAAAGAAAAAAAAGGGGGCCATTTATATTGTGGATTTTGCTGTTCCAGCAGAACCAGAGTGAAGGTGAAAGAAGGCGAAAAGCAGCGTAACAAATTAGACCTTGCTAGAGGGCTTAAAACGCTGTGGAACATGAACGTGACAATGATACGTATCGTAGTTAGAGCCCTTAGAACAGACTCCTTAGAATCTAGAAAAGAGTATCGTGTAAACTGGAGATTTGAGGAAAAATCGAGACCATGTAGACCACAGCACGGTTGAAATAATCAGGAATACTGAGAAGAGCTCTGGAGATCTGAAGAGACTTGGTGTCTCACACTCCAGTGTAAAACATCCAGTTAGAGTTAGCGTGAAAAACTCACCAAGAAGAAAATAATACATTAGCGTAATGGTTATTGCCGAAGGAAACTGAATTGGAGTGAGGGATGTTTAAGTTCTAGACGCAGCTGACATGAATCAATCTGTTCTCTCCGCCCCGCTCCCTGCAATGAGTAATAGTAGGTTTGGTTTGGTTTGGTTTTACGGTATATCAACCCTTGTTGGTTATTTAACGCCAAATCCTGTTTTACATATATATTAAATATATAATTTGTAAACACATTTTCTAGATATACACAGTTAAATGATCCGACAGTTCTGTTTCTAACAATTCAATTTAGCATGAGTCAACAGTTGAATGGTTCCTGTTGTATACTACGCGTATACCTATACAAATATAAATAGAAGCGGAAACATAATCAAACATAATTACGAACGAAACACGAACGAACGAACGAACGAACACACTTCTTTATAAAAACACACTTTATTCTCGATGTTTCTGTGGTGTGTGAGAGATGAGTGGAGACAGGGACAGACAGCTATATTGATCTAACTTCTTCTCCTGATCATAGCAGGGCTTCTTCCGCATCTTGGTTGGGTTTGCTCAACCGAGGGTCGCTGAGGGCCACAGCCCTGAGTCTGCATGCTGGCCCTCACTCTGGCCTTCCTCGGACGCTCTCAGGAACCTATGTATGGCACTAGACCTTGTTGTCTAGTTCAAGCCATAACCCGGCATACGTGCCCGGACCCACATTTGGGTTCGTGAAACTGTTTGCCTCATCAGGCTCACATTGCACCAAGTGAGCCGATGAGCAGCATAGACCAGCAGGGTTCGAGTCTCGACTCGTTCCCGACCTTCCCTTCCCCCTTATCCCCACTTTTATCGGCCTTCGGGCTTTTGACCTTGTGTCAAGTCCTGTGTGGTGGGAGGCAGCGAGAAATAGTCCTCACTCTGGCCTTCCTGTCTGCAACTGCTTCAAACGGCGCCAGCACCTGCCCATATTCTTTCGTAACACCCACTTGCTTCCGTTTCTTCTTCCGTTTATTTACACAGGTGCATCTCTGATTGACGGCTCGGTCAAGGGTCAATATACAACAGTTCCTACTATTGCTATGTACTACTAAAAATTCAATTAAACATCAGCCATTTGTTTACACACAGTTAAAGGATCAAACAGTTCTATTTCTAAGAATTCAATATAGCATATGTCATTTGATTGCTCTCAGTTTAAATGTTAAACGGATCTATTTGACCTATTGATAGGACCCTATCAGATGCTACCACTCCGAGCCAGAGTGGACCAGACAGCGATGGCAATGAAAAGGTACTCCGCATTCCCCAAAGCTCCAGCATTACTGGAGTTTCACCATCAAATGTTTAGTGTTATATCTAGGACACTCGTTGTGAGTGGTGAGGGTCTTACCCTCTGCAGAGATGCAGCCAGTAAATTCTACAGTACCAGCCGAATTGGCTGGGTAATAGTATAACAACCAATCGAGGAGAAGGAAAACTCTGAATCCTGTTCAGAAGACCAGACCTTGAATTCATTATCAAAAATGCTATTCTCTTTATAATTGATTTTTGTTTTTATGCTTATGGCTTCGAGGACGACCAGCAAAATGGTCGAAAGTGCTTTCTTTACAACCTCGACCCAGACATAAAGAGAAAAATTAGAAGACTTGAACGTCTTCAATTACAGATCCTAAAAAGAAAATACTCTTTGGTCTTCAACTAAACATTCTTATACATATATATATATATATATATATATATATATATATATATGCAAGTTTGGTTAAAGACCAAAAAACATTTTTTAATTCTATTATATTTATCTCTTTCTTCCTAGTTTCTTTCTATCATATTTGAAATGATAGAGATACTGCCTAAAGTTCTTTCAAGTACTTTCATATTCATTGATAGTATTCAGGAGAATTTTTATAGTTACAGTTTATTTTGCATAGTTTTGGTGAATTATTTATTTTGTTGGAAGAGTTTAATGTTAGTGGGGTGCTTTTGTTAATATGTTAGTTGTTAAAGATATTTAGTACATTAGTGCCAGCATTGAAAGCTGTTTCATTCATTTTTGTTGTTTACTTTTATAAGTGATAGCTTCGTATATTCATTAACATTTTTTGTTATGTATGTATGATTTTGGCGTTATTGGCGAGGATTTTTCGTACCTTAGTAAATGTGAAATTATCTTTGTTAGAAATTCAGGTAGTGGTTACATGGACTTTGATGGCACTAATATACGTGGTACCTTCAATAAGTTTCCAGAACCTGTCATTTATTGGATTTTATTGTACTAGCAAAAGACTGATTGAAAGTGAAAGATGGCAAATACAAAGTGAAAGGTGAACAAATACAGGGACCTTTCTAGAGAACAGAAAAAGCTCAAGAACATGAAAGTGACTGAGGTACCAGTTGTTGTTGGTTTGGTTTTATGGCACCTCAACCATTGTGGGTTATTCATACCAAATCCATTTTTATACGTATTAACAGTTCTATTTCAAACTATTCAATTTAACATAAGTATAGTTTTTTTTTGTTTCCTCACAGTTAGATGTCAACACAGTTCTATTTTAAACAATTCAGTTTAGCATAAGTACGCAGTTAAAATAACAAAACAGTCCCATCTAAAAAAAAAAAAAAAAATAGATTAGCACAAGTCCACAGTTTAGTTCAATTTGACCCATAGATAGGACCCTATCAGATGCTGCCACTCCGGCCCAGAGTGGACCTGGGAGCAATGGCAATGAAGGAGTACTCTGCATTCCCCAAAGTTCTTGCATTACTTGAGCCTCACCATCAGATTGTTAAGTGGCATAGCCAAGACACTCATTGGGGGAAACTTACGCCTCTGCAGAGATGCTGTTGGTGTATTCTACTGCCCCAGTCGACTTAGCAAGGTTGTAGTTGGTGCACTTGAAACATTCCACAAGTTCCCAGAAAAAATACTGGATGAACTGGAGATTAGAATGAAATTGAAACCATTACAACCACTGCAGAACTAAAATCAACTTGGATCTTTCAAAGAGTCCTGGACTTGTTATCCTTAGACTCCAGTGAAAAAAACTAAAGTTAAAGTTAATATGGAATACTCGCAATGAGGAAAATAATGATGAAGGGATATGCTTGCTCTGTCGGGGTTACACGTTTTAAGAAGTACTGTGAACCGGTTGCAAAGAGAAATGATGTTCCCCATCCTCTGGGACGGGTCCTTTCACAGTGACAGAAAGAGGAAAGCCATCAAGCCTGACTTGTGAAAAAGAAATTTGGAGAAAGAAAGAAAGAAAGAAAGAAAGAACATACAGACAAATAAGGAAAGAAGGAAAAAGACAAAAAGAAAGAAAGAAAGAAAGAAAGAAAGAAAGAAAGAATCCTAAAGACAAAGAAAGAAAGAATGGATAAGTCGGAAGGAAAGAAAGAAAGAATCCTAAAGACAAAGAAAGAAAGAAAGAAAGAAAGAAAGAAAGAAAGAAAGAAAGAAAGAAAGAAATAATCCTAAAAACAAAGAAAGAAAGAATGGATAAGTCGGAAAGAAAGAAAGAAAGAAAGAAAGAAAGAAAGAAAGAAAGAATTTAGAGACAAAGAAAGAAAGAAAGAAATAAAGAAAGAAAGAAAGAATATACAGACAAAGAAGGAAAGAAGGAAAAATTCGGAAAGAAAGAAAGAAAGAAAGAAAGAAATTAAAGCCGTATAACAATAAGAATATTCTACTTAGAATACGCTGATTCTATTCCCCCGCTGAAGTGTTATACACTCCCCCAAAAAGTTGAGGCCTCTGTATAACATTAAACTCCATCCGGTGGTGAGGATCCACTTCTGGAGCTTTTGAGAGTTTGGTTTAAATTCTTTGTTTAATTGCGTAACAACACTCGTGGACTATTTAATGCCAAAAGCATACTTATTGAAGAACAGTTGTAGTACTATTTAACTAATAACTAGTGGGGGTTTATAAAAGTGTTCATACCTTTTCCAAGGTTATTGATACGAAAGTCAACGTAATAGCGTGACTAGAGTTCGAACTCACAGACTGGAGTATCAAAAGGGACTTAAATAACATTGAATATGACAGACAAGAAAGAGGACATTTTTACCATAGTTCTTATGTTCATGAAGGTTTTATTTTTGCTGTTTATCAAATGATTTGATGAAAATACTTGTTGGTCTTGGTATATTCAATTGTGTTATTTTTAAAGACTTAGGGTCTGATTGTTATTGCAAAAATAGTATTTCTCAATAAGCAAACCAATATTTGTTGGTTAAAATACGAATTGAGAGGTTTCTACGATTTTACTTTGAGAAATATTGCCGTCGGTCAATATATATACAGAAAGCAAATGAAAAAAAAATGCTTTTTTCTAAAAATCAGGCATTTCTGTACAGCGAAAATGGTGGCTAACGAAAAAAATAAGGTCATTTTCAGAGTCAGCAACCTCAAATAAGCTAAAAAAAACAAACCTTTGGTGTCACGAGACCATTTCAAAATTTTTGTTGTTGACCAGAGTGAAACAAACACACACACACACACACACACACACACACACACACACAAACACACACACACATATATATATATATATATATATATATATATATATATATATATATATATAATTCGTGCCTTCTTAATTTCATTACTTGTCTATGTGGATATTATAAAATTCGCGAGTCCTTCCAAGTCTCTCGAAAAAGTTTCGAAAACCTCTATTGTTGAAGTAGAATATCATACATCTGCCCTTCAAAGTGCGTTTTATTCTGTAGTTTATGTGATTTGAGTTATATACGTGTTTTGGTGGTTCTAGTATTTTTGTTTTGGGATGATTACAAGGTTCTGTTTTCGTCTTTTTATTTCGATTGATTTGTGATGTATCAGCTGGTTTTTGTTTATGATGCGCATGTTTGTGAGTGTGTGTGTGTGTGTATGTTTGAGAGAGAGAGAGAGAGAGAGAGAGAGAGAGAGAGAGAGAGAGAGAAGGACTATAACTCCGCAAGAACTGCACTTCGTAGAGATACTTATTCTCGTAATACACTTAAAAGAGTTTGTTGAGGTTTAGCTTGTATGTCAGTTTTTAGTCACTATAATGGAGATAATTATGAATTATTAAGTAGAATACGTCATCAATTTCTGAATAGAAGTATGAAAATAATCATGGACAGCAGCTGTAACTAACGTATACGGCCGCCCATAAATAACTACACTTCCCAACACGTTTACTTCTACACACCTACTTACACGTTCACTTTTGAGTACACTTCTTAACTCGTTCAGTTCTGAGTACACCTCCTATAACACTCATTTTTAAGTACATCTACCACTTTTAGTCCTGAGTACACCCCCCCTAACACGTTCTGTTCTGAGTACACCTCCTGGCCCGTTCAGTTCTGAGTTCACTTCCTAACTCGTTCAGTTCTGACTACACTTCCTAACATGTTCATTTCTGATTACACCTTACACGTTCCGTTCTGAGTACACTTTCTAACACTTTCAGTTCTGAGTACACTTCCTAACACGTCCAGTTCTGAGTACACTTTCTAACACTTTCAGTTCTGAGTACACTTCCTAACACGTCCAGTTCTGAGTATACCTTACACGTTCTGTTCTGAGTACACTTTCTAACACTTTCAGTTCTGAGTACACCTCATAACACATTTAATTCGGAGTACACCTTCTAACACTTTCAGTTCTGAGCACTAATTAATTTTCCAAAATTTCATTATGACGAGTGGTATGTTATAGAATGCAAACGAATATCATTTCGTATTATTTATTACTTTACTCAACTGCATTGAAACTGAAACTAGAAATACATGAAGCAGTTTAAATATACGTACCGTTCTACTTTTTTAAGGGGACGGTATTTATCTTATTTCGTTCAATATATTTTCAAATCACACTTGATTTTATATCAGCCAAGTCGGCAGGGGCTGTAAAATCACCGACTGCATCTCTGCCGAGGGGTAAGACCCCTCCCCATAACGAGTGTCCTGGATAGGATATCAAGCTATCCGATACTGAGGCTCCAGTAAGGCTAGAGCTTTGGGGAATGCGGAGTACCCCTTCATTGTCATTGCTCCCAGGCCCTCTCCGACCCGGAGTAATAGCACCTAATAGGATCCAATCTATGGGTCAAATAGAACTGTGTGCAAACCACTGACTTATGTTAAATCGAATTGTTAGTAATCTTTTGACCATTTAACTGTGTTTGAAATAATGACTAATGTTTATTTTGTTGTAAAGCCACATAATACATATACATCTGCATGCAGAATCATAACGACGACACAATAAAAACGAGCGAAGACACTTCTTTAGAAAAATATACCTTTCACTTTATATGAAAGGGTTGTGTGTGAGAGGGAGTTGGAGACTGAACAGAACTGTAACATATTGACTCCTACTCTTATGGCTACAACAGCGTTTCTTTCCTGTTCTTCTGGGCTGCTCAACTGGGGGCCTGGGGCTCAGCCTCTGTGGGTGCTGGTTTTCTCTACCGCATCTTATCCCCAACTGATTGAACTTCCTGTGCACTGAGTTATATAATAGTTCAACGTACACCTTCTTCTTGTAGGCGTCACAAATCGCACTATTTCAACCCGTCCACGGTCAAGGTTATATTCTGATATTCCCCGACCGAATGCACCTGTTATTTACACAGATGCATTTCCTATTTTGACAGCCCAGCCGGGTCGGAGGTCAATATACAACAAATTGAATTGTTAATGATATCAAGCAATACTTGAAACCTTTTATTTGTGTGCAAACGAACGAGCAATGTTAGATAGAATTATTCGTATTGATTAGCAATACTTGAAACTTTTTAACTGCGTGCCTAAATTGATTTGTTAGTATTACATAGCGATGCTTGAAACCATTTAACTGTGTGCGAATAAAACTATTGGTCTTAGATAGCAATATCTGAAACCATCTGAGTGTAAACAAATGATTAATACTAAATAGAACAATTCGTATTAGAATATTTGGAACCATTTAACTGTATAAAAACAATAGGAATTTTTGTGTACAAAAAATAGCTGACTCATTAGAAAATAAGATTACTTACAATCTAACTTACAAATCATATGTATAACCATTTAACTGAATGCAAGCTCTGGCTCGTTTAACAAACATATTTACCAACCCCTCCGCTCGGGCGGGATATGACACAAGGTCAATTTTTCAGCGGAGTTTAACAGGTTTGAATTCAGAGTTTTCCGTCTCCTAGACTAGTTGCCTCACCAAGGCTGAAGAACCCTGTCTGCCCTACTATTTACCTATAGTTGGAGGGCGAATAATTGGATTCATACCTTTTCCAAGGGTATTAGTGCTATGTGATATGCAATCAGTCTCGTCGAGGATTTGAACTCGTTTCGCCGTGTCCATTTCCTACGACGATAACCATTACACCACGGGCACCTCCTGGCTCGTTTAACAATGTTATAATATTTATAAAAAGGGTTTGGTGCAAGATAACTTACAAGAGTAGATATGCCATAAAACCCAACCCAATAAATTAGTTTTATTTTTTGGTTCAAGCATCGCAATGCAGTGTTCGGTAATTAATAATTCTTAATAATATTAGTTTTTATGTTATAATTTTCCACTGCATTGAACAAATCCTGGTGGTAACATCCCACAAAACAACAGCTGTACGGCCACCTGCTACCAATCTCGAAAACTATCCAGATGAGACGAACAAGACATGCGGGTCACTGCTGTAGAAATAAGGACGAACTCATAAGCGATGTACTCTGATGGAGAAAGTGTTGGGCAACCAGCTAGAACCTATATACAACAGCTCTGTACTGATACAGGATGTAGCCTGGAAAACCTACCGGAAGCAATGAATGACAGAGACAAGTGGTGTGCGAGAGAGAGTGAGAGAGAGAGTCAAGGAAATCCGAGCTAGAGGCATGATATGATGATGATAATGTTGATAATCCACTAGAAATAATAAAATCGAGTTATCCGGTTAAAATTTTTTTTTTTATAAAACAGTCGTTAGGGTGTACTTATTTAGGGGCGATTATGAAACTTTGAGTACATACGTAATTTCAATATTTTAAGTTTTAGACATGTGTAATATACAAGCTTAGCTGGCGACGATTCAATGTGGTCGCAAGATAACATTAACAAAATGTTTTCACAGGAAAGAGAAATATAAAATATGATGGCGAGAATATAATTTATTGCCTATGGATAGAGTGACAGATATTTCCGTCCGCAGATAAGATCAACAAATTACCGAAAAAACCCGGAAGTATGTAAGTTCCGATACCGGAAGTATGTAAGTTCCGATAGTCAGCCATAAACAGAAAAATACGTAGGTGAAGAGGATATTCATATATCTGCATGGGACTAAAAAAAAAAAAGACAATATAAGGTCTGTAATTTTGGACTGAAGGCAGAGATCAAGTGGTCGCTCAAACGAAGGGGAGTGGTCCGCTGGTCTCTCAAGCGAAGGGAGAGACCGGCTGGTCACTCAAGCAGACCTGTCTGCTCCTCGTGTGTGTTCTCCGGCCGTCGCACTACTTCACAAAAAGGGTTCCCCGCCACAGAAGGAAGATAGTGCGAGCGAGCTCTGAATGTATACCTACTACACACAATCGTCGCCGACGAAGAAAAAAAATATGAATTATATGAGGTGCCCGTGGTGTAACGGTTATCGTCGCGGGAAATGTACACGGCGACACGACTTCAAATCCTGGACGAGATTGGTTGCATTTCATATAGCACTAATACCCTTGGGAAAGGTATGAATCCGATTATTCTCCCTCCAGCTATGGGTAAATAGTAGGACAGACTAGGTTCTTCAGCCTTGGTGAGGCAACTACTCTAGGAGAAGGAAAACTCTAAATTCAAACCTGTTAAACTCCGCTTAAAAAATTGACCTTGTGTCATATCCTGCCCGAGCGGAGGGGTTGGTAAATATGATAAAAATATGAAATATATTTAGCATATGCTGCGCATTCATCAATGCAGCTTTCAAATCACACATGGAGTGAAATAATAGGTACCTTCTATGGCTTGAAGGTGCCTGTGGTGTAATGGTTATCGTCGTAGGAAATGAATACGGCGACACGAGTTCAAATCCTGGACAAGGCTGATTGCATTTCACATAGCACTAATACCCTTGGGAAAGGTATGAATCCAACTATTCTCCCTCTAGCTATGGGTAAATAGTAGGGCAGACTAGGTTCTTCAGCCTTGGTGAGGCAACTAGTCTAGGAGAAGGAAAACTTTGAATTCAAACCTGTTAAACTCTGCTTAAAAATTGACCTTGTGTCATATCCTGCCCGAGCGGAGGGGTTGGTAAATATGATAAAAATATGAATTATATTTTTATATGACTACGAGTTTTTCGTTGTTTGTCCAGCGGTGCAATATGTGACACATGCTCTTTTATGCCCAAACCCTATTCACAATTACTCCTCTTTTAAATACACGATACGAGAGGTAAATTGGCGCCATGTTAAATTATCAATTTGACGCATGCACTTCGTTTATTTTAGGTTTTGTCTACTGTGCATCAAACTAAAGCCAATCGGGCACTGTCTGTCTCCAGAAATTTAGTTGTTTGTTGGTTGGTTGGGTTTTATGGCATATCAACCTTTGTAGGTTATTTAATGCCAAGTCCATTTTTATGTAAATATTCAGTTCTATTTCAAATAATTCAATTTAGCATAAGTACAAAGTATAATTGTCAAAAACATTTCTATTTCAAGCTATTCATTTTATTCATGCAGTTCTAATTTAGCTAATTTAGTATAAGTATAGATTTTGTTTGCAAACAGTTAAATGTCAAGACAATTCTATATTAAACAATTCATTTTAGCGTAAGTACAGTTTCAATGTCAAAAACAGTTCCATTTCAATCAATTCAGTTAAGCATAGGTATGCAGTTTAAATGTAAGTGCACAGTTTAATTGTCAAAAACAGTTCCATTTCAAGCTATTAAGTTTAGTCAAGCAGTTCTAATTTTAAAAAATTCAGTTTAGTATAAGTATGCAGTTTAGTTCTATTAAACCCATTGATAGGACCCTATCAGGTGCTACCACTCCAGCCAGAGTAGACCAGAGAGCGATAGCAATGAAGAGGTGCTCCGCATTCCCCAAATCTCCAGCATCAGATTGTTTAGTATCATATCCAGGATACTCACTAGGTGGTGGGGTCTTACTCCTCTGCAGAGTTGCAGTCGGTGTATTCTACAGCCCCAGCCGACTGGGCAACAGAAATTTGGAAAGAACATGCTATACACACACACACACACACACACACACACACACACACACACACACACACACACACACATATATATATATATATATATAGGGAGATCGAAGTAATGAAAGGAGTACGATTGATAAAGAGATAGATAGGGAATATTTAGGAAAATATAATATTATGGAAGGAAAAATCTGATTGGACTAAAAATATTATACATCTTTTATCAGGACATAACTTTCTAACATTTTCTGGGGATGGGTCGAAAGGCAATTATTAACCAACAAATTGTGTGTACATTTTGGGACACCTCTCATTGTTCCCTTTCCTCTTACACTTCCCCTATATATATATGTATATATATATATATATATATATATATATAATCAAACTTGATGGACAGATAAGCGCTATTATTAGTAACTTTACCCTACAGCATATAAAGAAACAATAAAAACTTAAGGAAAAGAAAAAAAAAGCATTGTTCATTCAAGTCTAGAATCGCGAACAAGAATCAATCCGAACAACTGGAAGTAGACGATTTTGTTTCGGCTGCGGTCAAGTGAAGCATAATAATGGTTGGAGAAATGACCGGTCGAGTAGCGCTATTAAGATCGCCCGACTGCCCCGGTAACACTTTCTTGTGTTAAAAGTGGCGAAGTGGCTTGGCTTGCGAACAGCTCCATCCAAATGGGCCTCCCTCGCCAATTTTGCCATAAACCTTACCCATACACGTCACTGCATGCATGCACACCTAATCGCGATCGCTCACACACACCCACACACACACCCAAAGGCACACACACACACACACACACACACACACACATAGGCCCTACTCACCAATTCGAGTTTAATTTGGCGCTGCTACCCCGCCCCTTCACTCCAGGGATACTGTAACTCCGTGGCGAGCACCCTCCTCCCCTTCACTGTGATTAACACGCCTCACTTGTTAACTTGTTTACTCTCTCTCTCTCTCCCCCCATACATACGCACACACACACACATACACACTCCTTCTCTCTCTCTCTCTCTCTCTCTCTCTCTCTCTCTTCTCTCTCTCTCTCTCTCTCTCTCTCTCTCTCTCTCTCTCTCTCTCACCCTGCAATTTCGGTCCCTATCGTTTTAGTTACTTTTAGCTGCTTTTTTGGGGTTTTTTTTTGGTTTAAAAAATCTTTTTTTGTTATTCCCAACACCATTTTTTTTTATCTTCACTGCTTTATTTTCGACTGCTCTCCAAGATTTAGGCGCCCTTACTCTTTCCACCAATCAGAGTGACTTTAGCGCGAATGGAAAAAATAATTACCTAAGAATAAAAATAAGGAAAAAAATCAATGAAAAAAAAAATAAAAAAGACAACCAAAAATTCTCTTAACGCAGCTATTTACTAAAGTTAGTTCAGTTTGGCAAAAGGCTACGAGAAAGGAGTTCTTTATGTAGATCTATGCTCGCAATTCTATGTGATCTCGGCTTCCCAAAGATCGCTTGATGGAAACGTTTCTTTCTTTCTTTTTTCTTTCTTTCTAATTTGATTGACAGTTCTGTCATTGATTAACTTTCTATTGCTTCAACTTAAAGCTAATTTCATTCATACACTATTCCTTTCTTTCGCCTATACTTACTTATGTTTTGTTTATAACGCATCTCTTCCTTCTTTCTTTCTTTCTTTCTTTCTTTCTTTCTTTCTTTCTTTCTTTCTTTCTTTTGTTTCTTTGTTTCTTTCTTTCCTTTCTTTCTTTCTTTCTTTCTTTCTTTTTTCTTTGTTTCTTTCCTTTATTTATTTCTTTCCTTTTTTCTTTATTTCTTTCCTTTCTTTGTTTCTTTCTTTCCTTTTTTCTTTCTTTCCTTTATTTCTTTCCTTGTATTTACAGCTTATTTCATTCATTCATTTACTTTTTATTTTTTCTTTCTTTTATTTTTTCTTAGATTTACAGCTATTTCGTTCATCCACTTTCTTTGTCTTTAACTTACAGCCGATTTCAATCATTCCATCTTTCTTTTTTTTTCTTTCTTTCTTTCTTTTACTTCAACTTACATCTAGTTTTTTTCATTCGGTATTTTTTTTCTTTCCTCTTCCTTTGCTTTACGTGAATTTACAACTATTTTTATACCTTCATTTTAGATCATTCACTCTTTCTTTCTCTCTTTCTCTCTTTCTTTCTTTCTTTCTTTTTTCTTTTTCCATTTACAACCCAATGATTTTGTGTTTTAGTTTAATTTACAAAGGTTCTTTCTTTCTTTCTTCCTTTCCCTCTTTCTTGTTTCTTTCATTCTTTTTTCTTTTACTTCAGTTTAAAGCCTCTTTCATTTATTCATTCTTTCCGTCTTTCTGTCTTTCTCATTGAAGGGATCAACTAACTTGTTTCACTGCTTATAAAATAGAGTTGACTTTGTCGTTCTACTAAAGGTGTATCAGGTATAGTTTTCTCAATGACTTTCAATTTCATCTTCTCACATCTTTCTATCTTTACATTCGCCGTTCATTTCTTCTTCTTCTTCTTCTTCTTCTTCTTCTTCTTCTTCTTCTTCTTCTTCTTCTTCTTCTTCTTCTTCATTTTTCCTTTCCTTTTCATTCTTTGCTCTTATCGCAAATACAAACCTTTTCTGTATTTTCAGTATCTATCTATCTATCTATCTATCTATCTATCTATCTATCTATCTATCTATCTATCTCGGTATGCATCTATCTATCTATCTATCTATCTATCTATCTATCTATCTATCTCAGTATGCATCTATCTATCTATCTATCTATCTATCTATCTATCTATCTATCTATCTATCTATCACAGTATGCATCTATCTATCTATCTATCTATCTACCTCAGTATGCATATATCTATCTATCTATCACAGTATGCAAATATCTATCTATCTATCTATCTATCTATCTATCTCAATTTGTTCATATCTATCTCAGTTTCTTTCTTTCTTTCTTTGGAAAGACTTTGTAGCGTCAGGCTAATGTATGTATCAACTCAAGCCTTCTACACTGAAAGGATGTGACACAAGGTACATTTTTAAGCGGAGTTAGATTAAGTTTTCCTTCTTCTAGACTAGTTGCCTAACCAAAGTTAAAGAAACAGTCTGTCCTACTATTTACTCATAGCTGGAGAGAGAATAATTGCATTCATACCTTTCCCAACGGTATTAGTGCTATGTTGAAATTCAATCATCCTCGTCCAGAATTTGAACTCGCGTCGCCGTGTCCATTTTCTACGACGATAACCATTGCACCACGAGCGTGTAGAGCTAATGTACTAGACTACGACACCGTAGTAAGTGAATTCTAACTCCAGTCAATGCTATTACATTCACTTTGGGACTAATACCCTTAAGAAAAGTATGAACTCTCTTATCCTCCCAGCTGTTCTTCTACGATTATGGTTTTAGCATCAAATAACCCATGAAGGTTGATATGCCATTAAGCAAAGAAAAGTATTAACTCTCTTATCCTCCCAGCTTTGGGTTAAATAATACAACCACTGTTCTTCTACACGGATGATTTTGGCATTAAATACTCTACAAAGGTTGATATGCCATTAAACAAACAAGCTGAGACAGAATCGTTTTCTATCTATCTTTTTACTCAAAATCGGCGATTTCCATCTTACTTCCCGTTTCATTTTTTCTAGTCTTTTTTCTTTCACTTTTTTATTCTTTTTTTCCTTCTCCCCTCCCCCCTTTCGCTTGTTCGCACACGCTCTTTCTCTCTCTCTTTTATTTATCTTTTCTTAAATTTCCTCTAGATTTCTCCGTCAATCCCAACTTTACAGGTCGAACCTCTCTTGTCACAACAGAAGGTCGAACAAGTGAACGTTGCTTTGTCATGGGCCGAGACCATTCTCCATTGAAGTCACTTTAGTTGCGTCGTGACAGAAGAAGTCGGTGTACATGGCTAATCAGCGTTTCATTGCAGAAATGATGGCATCACAAACAGGAAAACAAGGAAAAAGAAAGAGTGACAAGACGCAAGGACAACAACAAATATTTAAAAAAAAAAGCAAAAAGAGACCCTTTACAGCGACCAGAAACTGCGCAGATAACATTACGATCAATTGAACAAATAACAAGGAAACAGAAATTGAACGAAAAACAACTATATTTATATTTCAAGCGATAAACTGAAGAAATCTCGTACAAGAAGACCTGGACAAGGTTAAGAAAGGAAAACCTCAAGAGAGAAACAAAATCTATTCGGATGGCAGTTCAAGATAATGATAAAAGGACCAACTATGTTAAAACGGAAATAGATAAGACGTAAGAAAATGTATTGGTTATGTGGTGATACAGACATAAGCAAATACAGCAAACAACCGCAAAAAAGTATAAGACTAGACACGACTGGGTGGGAAGGGGATCCACAGAGAATTGCGCAAGAGATTGAAATTTGACCATAATAGCAAATGATACTTGCAGGAACCAAAATCCGTTCAGGAAAAAGAGACGCATAAATTTTCTGGGATTTTGAGATACAAACAAATCACCTAATTCCAACCAGAAAACCAGCCCGAGTCATTGTCAAAAAAAAAAAGTGTGGCAAAAGAGAAATTACCGCAGAGTTGACTTTGCCGTCCCAGTGCACCACAGAGTAAAAATAAAAGATTAAAAAAGGAAAAGAAGGACAAGTACTTAGACCTTGCCAGAGAACTAAGAAAGCAGGGAAACGTGAGGGTAACGGTGATACTTATTGTGAATTGCGCGACTGGAATGGTCCCCGAAGGATTATTAAGGAGGCTGGAAGAGTTGGAAATCGGAGGACGAACGACTTCAACCAAATTCGAGCGGCCAGACTACTGAGAAAAGTTCAGGAGACCAGTGGAGACTTGTTGTCGCGCGGACCCCAATGAAAGGTCATCAGCTGACGCTGGTGTAAAAACTTGCCAGGAATAATAATAATAATAATAATAGTAATAATAGTAATAATAATAATAATAATTTGTTGTTCCTACGGACAATAATAGAGCGAAAATAAAAGTAAAAGAAAAAATAGACAGATACTTGGATCTTGCCAGAGAACTGAAAAACAGACTTGCAGACCATAAAGGTCAAAGTGATAACAACTGTAGCTGCTGCCCTTGGAATGATCCCCAAAGACTTGGAAAAGAGCCAGGGAAAGCTGGAGATTAAGGGAAAAATCGAGAACATCCAGACCACAGCACTGTTTAATATCAGAAATAGGAAGATAGACATACTACACAAGTCTGGGTGGTTTCCACTTGTCCTTTTATTTCCAAGTCTGTCAGCCCCTTTACCAATATCATTATTATTATTATTATTATTTACTCATTTGAGTTTTTCACATTAGCGTTAGCTGATGGTCCTTCATTGGGGTTTGAGTGACAGCAAGTCTCCAGGACTCTCCGCAGTATTCTGGCCGTTTGCAATAATGTTGAAGTTTGGGTGGTCTCAACTCGTCCGCCATCTTCCAAGTCCTCCATTCCCTTTAATAATCATTTTGTCTCTGTACCAAAACTACCAATCACAATTGGTAGTATTGTCACCTTCATGTTCCATAGTTTTTTCAATTCCCTAGCAAAGTCGAGGTACTTATCCTTCTTTTCATTTTCTTTCAGTTTTATTTTGTGACCAGCATAAACAGCAAAGTGGACAATTTTGCAAATTCTCTTTTTTTTTTTTTTTTTGTGGTTATTTTTAGGTCTGGTCTTCTGGCCGAGATGAGGTGATCCGTTTGTATGTCAAACTCCTATAGAAGTTTATGTGTATCATTCTCTAGGACAGATGCTGCGTTGTGCATATACCATTTGTTTGTATGGTCAAATTTAAATTTCTTGCACATCTCCCAGTGGATCACCTTGCCCACCCAGTCGAGTCCAGTCTTATGCTTCTTCAGTACTAATTTGCTGCATTCGCTTATTATGGGATTGATGGTTTCATTTCTGTCACCGCATTGCCTACATTTGCTATTTTGTTGCATCTTATCCAAGCCCTCCAGTCCCTTTACCAATCCTTTGATGACTGTACCGATCACACCATCTACCATTGATATCATCGTCACTTTCATGTACCATAGTTTTTTCAGTTTATTTTTTATCGATATTATTATCAGTAGTTGTGTTTGATGTAGGCTTTTCACAAATTCTGCTCGGCTTAATTATCGTTAACAATTATTGAAAATGAATTAACAATAACAACATGGGACAATAGAAACGTTGATTAAGAATTTCCAGGTGGAATGATTTGGAAGTCGTGAGTTGAATCCCGGGTCCTAAGTTCAAAGAAAAGAAAATCTACTGTACAAAGAGGAAATGACCAAGAATGTTAATTAACTGATACAAGATATCCCTAGACATGAACAAGGAGAATAGTTTACCCCAGGGGATTAAATAAAGGGTTCAGTTCGAAATTCTCTAAATTTTATTGACTGTGATAAAAAAAAAAAAAATGAAGAAGACCGGGACAAACAGCAGATGAAATGTTCGCGAATATGATAATGAAGAATGAGTCGTGTAAGCAATATTGAATATATAGTTTTTAAGGGACTGAAAGCAGTCTTGTTTTGGCTTAAAGCCTTGACCCCTAATCTCCTCTAGCTATGGGGTAAGTAGTACCAAGAAGAAAGAAAGAAAGAAAGAACAATGAAAGCAAAAGGAAAGAAAAAAATGAAAAAGAAAGAAAGAAAGAAAGAAAGAAAGAAAGAAAGCAAAATCAATGAAAGCAAAAAGAAAGAAAAAATGAAAAAGAAAGAAAGAAAGCAAAAACAATGAAAGCAAAACGAAAGAAAAGATGAGGAAAAAAAAGCAAAAAGAAAGAAAGAAAGAAAGAAAGAAAGCTAAAAATTGAAAAAAAAATATTCAATTGACGAAGAAGAAAAACGAAAGCAAAAAAAGCATAAAAAGGATTAAAACAAATAAAAGAAAGTAAAAAACGGAAATAAAATTTTTTTAAAAAGTTGATAGAAGAAAATCACGCGTAGGAAAGAAGAAAAACGAAAGAAAAATAAAAGAAAGAAAAAAAAAGCGTCAAGCAGAAAGAAAGAAATAATAGAAAGGAATATGAAAGTAGTAAAGAAGAAGAAAACAAAAATAGAAAATAAAGAAGAAATGGAGGAATGTAAATAAAGATTTAAAAAAAAAACTGCACAAAGAAATTGAGACGCTAAAGAAGCTGAAAGAGACAAAAAATCAATGATTATCTGGTTTCGTTTTTAAATTCTTTCTTTCTTTATCTTATTTTATTTATTTATTTATTTATTCTTTTTTCATAACCATTTCAAATTTAAGCTCCGTATTCCTAATTATAATCAGAATTTCAAGTGATAATCTCTGCGCATATGGCGATTCTTTGATTGCAAAAGCCATTCTCATATCATTTCCGCTTCAATCAGCTTTTCAATTCAGCCGTATGCTTAAAAAAAACTTTTTATACATAAATAATTTCCTGTTTATAACCAGAGAAACAATTCATTTTTATAAAAAAAAATTGCGAATTGATACTTAATAGAAACATTGTCCAATAATGGGTGCGTTGCGATGTATAACGGTTGATAAGGATTAGCAATTCACGCTAACAATTCAGGTTTGCAGACCTTAGTTAGTGAGTGCTATTCTCACTGAGTGTCTCATATTTTTGGCTTAATGTCAAACTAAATGTTGCTTGGTAAATGACTACGTCTGTTTAATAAAATTAGTTATTTGTTACTTTTGTCGATAAATTTAATAATTTCATGAGTTATATGCAAACAATAATGGGTCATCATATTTACCAACCCCTCCGCTTGGGCAGGATATGACACAAGATCAATTTTTAAGCGGAGTTTAACAGGTTTGAATTTAGAGTTTTCCTTCTCCTAGACTAGTTGCCTCACCAAGGCTGAAGAACCTAGTCTGCCCTACTATTTACCCATAGCTGGAAGGAGAATATTTGGATTCATACCTTTCCCAAGGGTATTAGTGCTATGTGAAATGCAATCAGTCTCAGCCAGGATTTGAACTCGTGTCGTCGTGTCCACATCCTGCGACGATAACCATTACACCACAGGCACCTTCTACAATAATGGGTCATAGGCAGTAAATCATCTGGGTAATCTTCTTTGTAGGATAAACTGAACCTTTTCTAAAATGGACAAGGAAGAACTCAAACTTATAGAGCATAGAACAAAGAAATTGATGGTGATAATGATGATGACGATGCACGAAGCCTCACTCATGAGAATTTGACAGACAGACCCTAGATGTGGAGAAAAGAAGGAGGAAGAGGACCCACACAGAATAACCATAGAACAAGGAAATTTATGATGTGCAAAGCCTCACACACGAGGATTTGATAGACAGACTTAGGGTGTCAAGAAAAAGAGGAAGAGAACCCAAAGAGATTGACTATAGAACAAGGATATTGATGACGATGCACAAAGCCTTACATGCGAGGATTTGGCAGACAGACCCTAGATGTGGAGAAAAGGAGGAAAAGGTTCCATTCAGAATAACCATAGAACAAGGAAATTGATGACGATGTGTAAAGCCTTACACGCGAGGATTTGATAGACAGACCCTAGATGTGGAGAAAAGACGGAGGAAGAGAACCCATAGTGATTGACCATAGAACAAAGAAATTGATGACGATGCACAAAGCCTGTCACGCGAGGATTTGACAGACAGACCCTAGATGTGGAGAAAAGACGGAGGAATAGGACCCATACAGAATGGCCATAGAACAAGGAAATTGACGACGATGTGCAAAGCCTCACACACGAGGATTTAACAGACCCTAAATGTGAAGAAAAAAAGGAGGAAGAGGACCCATACAGAATGGCCGTAGAAGTAGAGAAAAGAAGGATCTCGAAGAGTAGATAAAAAAGAACAATGAAAGACTGATAACATCAATATTAACTGCATTAATTCTCTGACTCATTCTTCATTATCATATTCGCGAACATTTCATCTGCTGTTTGTCCCGGTCTTCTTCATTTTTTTTTTTTATCACAGTCAATAAAATTTAGAGAATTTCGAACTGAACCCTTTATTTAATCCCCTGGGGTAAACTATTCTCCTTGTTCATGTCTAGGGATATCTTGTATCAGTTAATTAACATTCTTGGTCATTTCCTCTTTGTACAGTAGATTTTCTTTTCTTTGAACTTAGGACCCGGGATTCAACTCACGACTTCCAAATCATTCCACCTGGAAATTCTTAATCAACGTTTCTATTGTCCCATGTTGTTATTGTTAATTCATTTTCAATAATTGTTAACGATAATTAAGCCGAGCAGAATTTGTGAAAAGCCTACATCAAACACAACTACTGATAATAATATCGATAAAAAATAAACTGAAAAAACTATGGTACATGAAAGTGACGATGATATCAATGGTAGATGGTGTGATCGGTACAGTCATCAAAGGATTGGTAAAGGGACTGGAGGGCTTGGATAAGATGCAACAAAATAGCAAATGTAGGCAATGCGGTGACAGAAATGAAACCATCAATCCCATAATAAGCGAATGCAGCAAATTAGCACTGAAGAAGCATAAGACTGGACTCGACTGGGTGGGCAAGGTGATCCACTGGGAGATGTGCAAGAAATTTAAATTTGACCATACAAACAAATGGTATATGCACAACGCAGCATCTGTCCTAGAGAATGATACAGAGGACAAACGGGATAATAAATAAGTGAAAAAAAAACAGAAAACAAAAATGTCCAGAAAAACATTTATATGGATATCTCAAGCAGCAAAAAAGAAATTAATTATGAGATTTCCTGGACATAGTTAAGAAGATGAAATCTCAAAAGAAAGTGAATATCTAGTGATAGCAGTACAAAATAATGGCGTAAGGATTACTTACTTATATGAAAGCTATAATTGATAAGAGGTGACAAAGAAACAAGTATAGATTATGTAGTGACAGTGATAAAACAGATATGTAAACATCATAAGTAAATGCAGCCAACTAGGACAAAAGCAATAGAACAGTAAGCTTGATTGGGTAGAAATGATGATCAACTGGAACTTGTGCAAGAAATCAAAGTTTGACCATGCTGAAAAATGGTATATACACCAACCAGAATTTATCTTTGAAAATGAGATTCATAAAATTCCCTGTGGCTTTGAGATAAAAACAGCCCCCTCGATTTTGGCCAGAACACCAGAATTAGTTTTAGCTTACGAAAAAAAAAATTTAAGTAGTGGATTTTGGCGTTCAAGCTGACCACTGAATGAAAATAAGATGAAACAAGATATAACAAGTATTTGCATCTTTCCTCTGGGATAAAAAAAAGTTGTGAAACATGAAAGTCACTGTGATATCAATCGTAGTTAGTTAACTGGGAACGGTTCCCAAAGACCTGGAAAAGAAACTGGTGGAACTGGAGACCAGCGGAATAACTGAGACCATCAGACCAGAGAACTGTAATAATCTGCTAGAATACTCTGAGAAGTCCCGGAGACCTGCAGACATTTACCTTTACTCAGACATTAGTGAAAAACCACCAGTTAAAACCGGTACGTAAAATATGTGTAGAATGAACTGATAGATTAAAAAAAATCTCCATCAGTGGTCAGAGGTGTCTCGATGGCGCAATGGTCAAAGTAGTAGACGGTGGCCTTGAAGAAAGCGAGTTCGAACCCCAGTGGCGTTTTTAAATTTCCTTTCAGACTAACAAGCGTAAGGTATGAACCACTTTATCACTCCAGCTATGGGTTAAGCAGTATCACTGCTATTCTTCTTCAAGGATTGATTTGGCATTAGCCCAAGAAGGTTGATACGCTATTAAACAAGGTAATCAAACGAAAGAAACCAATTTTATGAGGACTGTTTTTACTTTTCTTGTCGATCTTAACAGTGAAATGATTTGGTTTGCTTTGCTTTTATGGCATATCAGCTATTGTCGGACATTTAATGCCACATCTTTTTTTATGAATATATTAAATATATGGTTTCTAAACATATTCTGCCGATACCATTTTTAAACAATACTGACCTCGTTTTTTGCACAGAATTAAATGGTTTAACTGATATTAAAAAGAATTAAATGGTTTAACTGATTTTAAACAATTCAGTTTAGCATAGACTCTTTTGTTCATACACAGTCATTGGTTTAAATAGTTTTTTGTTTACACACAGTTAAAGTAAAACAGTTCTATTTCAAACAATTCAGTTTAGCCTGTCACTAAAGTTAAATGGTTCCAAGTATTATTATGTATCACTAACTATTCAATTAAACATCAGTCATTTGTTTACACACAGTTAAATGTAAAAACAGTTATATTCCAAACAGTTCAGTTTAGCATGTCAACAAAGTTAGATGGTTCCAGGTATTGCTATGTATCACTAACAATTCATCAGTCTTTTGTTTACACACAGTTGAATGTAAAAATAGTTCTATTTCAAACAATTCAGTTTAGTATAAGTACAGTTTTTTTACACGCTGTTAAATGTAATAACAGTTTTATTTAAAACAATTCAGTTTAGTATAAGTACACAGTTTAGTTCTATTTGACCCATTGATTGAACCCAATCACGTGCTACCACTTCGGACCAGAGTGGGTCTGGGAGTGATGGCAATGAAGAGGTACTCCGCATTCCCCAAAGCTCCGGCGTTTCTGAGGCCTCTGTATCAGATTGTTTAGTGGCATATATAAGACACACGTTGGAGGAGTCTTACCTCTCCGCAGAGATGCAGTAGGTATATTCAACAGCCTCAGCCGACTGGGCCACAGGACACTCGTTGATTACGTCTTACCCCTGCAGAAAGCAGTCGGTGTATTCTAAAGCCCCAGACGACTGGGCTACAAGACGCTCGTTGGAGAAGTCTTACCTCTCTGTAGAGATGCAATCGGTGCATTCTACAGCCCCAACCGACGGGGCAACAAGACACTTGTTGCGGGAGTCTTACCTCACTGTAGAGATGCAATCGGTGCATTCTACAGCACCAGGCGACGGGGCAACAAGACACTCGTTGCGGGAGTCTTACCTCTCTATAGAGATGCAATCGGTGCATTCTACAGCCCCAACCGACGGGGCAACATGACACTTGTTGCGGGAGTCTTACCTCTCTGTAGAGATGCAATCGGTGCATTCTACAGCACCAGGCGACGGGGCAACAAGACACTCGTTGCGGGAGTCTTACCTCTCTGTAGAGATGCAATCGGTGCATTCTAAAGCCCCAGGCGACGGGGCAACAAGACACTCGTTGCGGGAGTCTTACCTCTCTGTAGAGATGCAATCGGTGCATTCTACAGCACCAGCTGACGGGGCAACAAGACACTCGTTGCGGGAGTTTTACCTCTCTGTAGAGATGCAATCGGTGCATTCTACATCCCCAGCCGACGGGGCAACAAGACACTCGTTGCGGGAGTCTTACCTCTCTGTAGAGATGCAATCGGTGCATTCTACAGCACCAGCCGACGGGGCAACAAGACACTCGTTGCGGGAGTCTTACCTTTTTTCAGAAATGCAATCTGCATTCTACTGCTCCAACTGAATGGGCAAGAAACAACTTGGACTGTTTCAGTCCTTTTCTAGATCACTGTTTCCTCCAGTCTCTTTTCCATATATTTTGGGGTTGATTAAAAGGCTCTGACTTTGAATAGTATGGATCAATTCACGAATGTAACCTGCAATTTCGAGAGCTTTGCTGAATAAAAAAAATATGGGAAGAATGTCGGAAAGAACAATGGGTGAAACGAGATGATTATCACAACGAAGAGAACAATAGTTCGAATAAATGAACGTATAACAATGATATAAGTAAGGAGGGCGACCCGAAGGCTTCCTTTTCAAAAGTCTATTACACCAAAATTTTGGGGAGAGCGCTACTACTTTACCTGGATTGCCCCACTTTACCCTTTATTCCTTCCTTATAATGTTGAGTGTTAAGCAAGAAGGCCTCAAGACCATTTTTTGGGTCTTTGGTGTGACTCGACCAGGGATTGAAGCCCGGTCTCCCGGGCAATGTGCGAACACTCTACCCAAAGCAATGGTATTTCCTTATTTCAAATTGTTTGAGTAATTTCAACAACAGGGAAAGACAAGGAAGACGGAACTGAGTGTGAATGTGTTAATTTACTAAGCGTTGATGTGGCAGAAGGCCGTATGAATGGGGCACCCAATGAGACTCGAACTCACTCGCAAAGTTTTGAAAGTCAAGCTGGCTAACCATTAAACCACCTGAGGTCCCCGAATTGAACGTGAAAGTTGCAGCAAATGTTTGCTGGTCGTTTTATATATGGGATCCCGAGCCAAATCCACATCAGCACGTGACGTGTACTGAATCGGTCGCGTGCCTTCCTTTAATTATGCCATTCTAGCGGATAATAAAGGCGTTTTCTTTGATCCTCTTTGGTAAAATCACCTTGATAAATATAGAAGAAATAAAATCAATAAGGTATGAATAAAAGCCTGGACGATTTTTAGGGAAAGAATGAAAAAAGAAAAGAAAATTGAAAGAAAGAAAGAAAGAATCGGATCATAATGAATAAATAGGCTAAGAATAAAAAGTAAATCGATAATTAGAGAAAGAAAAGAGAGAATAGAATTGAAAGAAAAGAAAATAGATAGAAAGAAAGAAAGAAAGAAAGAAAGAAAGAAAGAAAGAAAGAAAGAAAAATTGAACAATATTAAATCAACGGGGAAGGACTGAAAGCTTGAACTATTTTTAGAAAGAAAGAAAGAAAAAAAGAAAGAAAGAAAGAAAGAAAGAAATACTTTTTGGACAATATTGGAAAAAATAGATCATGGAAATCTGAAAAACAAGGGTTATTTGGAATTGCTAAGAAGGTAAGGAACACGGGAATTAGGCCTATACGTAAATAATTTAAGAAAGAAAGAAAGAAAGAAAGGAGAAGACAATTAATGCACACCACGCGGAAAAATAGATGGCCAGTGAACAGTCGCCATCTTTGGGTTATAACTAACCTTAAAGAAGAAGCGAGCAAGCATTAAATGAAAGCTAGGATAGAATACGATCGTTTCAGTAGGCAACTTCTTTGCTATCTATCCTTTCTCTATCCTTCTTCCTGGCGCGTAAAGGTTACAAAGGTCAGCCAAAAGGCAGGACAAAGCATGCCGGGAGTGTGTTGATCGAAGCAAAACGGAGGTAATAAATGTGTTGAGAAGAGCTGATGAGAGCATTAATGTGGAACGCGTGCAAAATGCTGGTGGCCATGTCGGCCATTGCCATCGATGAAGGCTCGCTTTTTCCCAAGACGGACTTCTTAAAGAGAAGAAAAATGGCGAGTGGATGGCGACTCTCATCAATGCGCCTCTCGCAACAAATCTAACCTTTTGTCATTCTCAGTCACTATTATGTTAACCAACGTAAATTGATGGTTCTTTATTGGAGTTTGAGTGGCAGCAAGTCTACACTAGTCTCCAGGACTCTTCCCAGTATTCTGACCGGTCTGAGTAATGCTGTAGCCTGGATTAGTCTACTTGTCCTCTGATTTCTAAGTCTTCCAGTCCCTTAAACAATCCTGTAGAATACACCGACTGTATCTCTGCAAAGGGGTAAGACTCCTCCAATATGACACTAAGCAATGTGACGGTGAGGCTCCAGTAATTCTGGAAATTTGGATAAGGTGGAGTACCCCTTCATTACCATCATTGCCGAGTTCACTCTGGCCGAGCGTGGTAACACCTGACAGGGCCCTATCTATATGTCGAATAGAGATGTTTGATATTTAAACTGAGTCCAAACAAATGATTTATGATAAATTGAATTGTTAGAAATAGAACTGTTTGATCATTTAACTGCGTGTAAACAAATGACTGATGTTAGTGATACATAATACTTTGACCTGTTTAACTTTGAACTATACTAAGTTGAATTCTGAATTGTTTTTAAAAAATAACGTTTTGATACTTAAATGTGTGTAAACAAATGACTGATGTTTAATTGAATTGTTAGTGATACATAGCAATACTTGGAACCATTTAATATCGTTGACTTATGCTGAAGTGAATTATTTGGAATGAAACTGTATGATCATTTAACTGTGTGTAAACAAATGACTGATGTTTAATTGAATTGTTAGTGATACATAGCAATACTTGAACCATTTAACTTCGTTCTATTTATAACAATTCAATTTAGCATAAGTCAAAGTTAAATGGTTTTAAGTACTGCTATGTGTCACTTATAATTCAATAAAATACATAGCAAATTTCATTAAGATTTGAAAACATTAAAATAGTTGTCGGCTTTCCTTATAAAAGTTTACCGTCTCATTTTCCTAGTGGGCTGAGTGTTCGCCAATGGCTCGATAGACTGGGGTTCAATCCCAGGTCGAGTCGTATCACAAATTTGAAAAATGGTACTTGATACCTCCTTGCTTAACACTCAGCATTATAAGGCATGTATCAAGGGTAAAAAAGAGCAATTCAGAGGAAGGAGTAGCGCTCTCCCCTACATCTCGGTGTAGTAGCTGTTGAAAAGGGAGCCTTTGGGTCGCCCTAGACTACAGTCACCAACTTTGCTTTACTTACAAAAGTTATATACAAAAATATTGCTTATATATATGAAAATAAAGCAATTAATTTATCCGTCTAACATTTTTGCGTGTCTCAGTCGACATAATGAAAAAAGAAAAAGAGTTATTGTTATTATTATCATTATTATCATTTACTCCTTGAGAGTTTTTCACATCAGTTTAAGCTGATGGTCTTTCGCTGGAGTTTGAGTGACAGCTAGTATCCTCAAGTCTCCAAGACTCTTCTCAGTATTCCGGCTGTTCTCAATTATGCAGTAGTTTGGATGGTCTATATTCGTCCTCTTATTTCCAAGTCCTCCAGTCCATTTAATAATCCTTCAGTGACTGTTCCAAACGCACCAATTACAATTGGTATAATTGTCACCATTTACTAGAGTTTTTCAATTCCCAAGCAATGTCGAGGTACTTATCCTTCTTTTCATTTTCTATCAATTTTATTCCGTGGTCAGCCGGAACAGCAAAGTCGACAATTTTGCAAGTTCTCTTTTTGTTGTTGTTGATTACTATAAGGTCTGGTCTTTTGGATGAGATTAGGTGATCAGTTTGAATGTCAAAGTCCCATAGGAGTTTATGTTTGTCCTTTTCTAGGACTGATGCTGGGTTGTGCATATACCATTTGTCTGTTTGGTCAAATTAAAATTTCTCGCACATCTCTCAGTGGATCACCTTGCCCACCCTTATACTCCATCTGTGGTGATTTGCTTGTTATTATTATTATTATTATTATTATTATTATTTTACTGATTTGAGTTTTCACACAAGCGTTAGTTGATAGTTTTTCACTGGCCTTTGAGTGACAGCAAGTTTTCTCGAGTCTCCAGGACTCTCCTCAGTATTCTGTCTGATCTTAATAATGCTGTAGTTTGGATGGTCTTCATTAGTCCTCTTACTTCCAAGGCCTCCAGTTTCTGTACCAATCCTTTGGTTACTGTACCAATTACAATTTGTATTACTGTCACTTTCATGTTCAATAGTTTTTTTTTCAGGTCTCTAGCAACGTCTAGGTACCAATCTCTCGTTTCGCTTTCTTTCAGTTTTAGCTTGTGGTCAGCCCTAACGGCAATGTCCACTATTCGGCAGGTTCTCTCTTTTCCTGTTGACTATCTCTAGGTTTGGTCGTTTAGCCGATATTATTATTATTATTATCATTATTTGCTTCCTTATAGTTGTTGTTGTTGTTCTTCTTCTTGTTCTTCTTCTTCTTATTATTATTGTTATTCACTCCTTGCGGGATTTTACTCCAGCGTTAGCTGGTGGTCCTCCACTGGAGTCTGAGTGTTACCAAGTATTGTAACATACCCATGATATACGGATGTGTGAAATAGACATAGGGAATCCGAAATACACGCGAAACACTTTACGACTTCTTAGTTCACATACGAAACTTTTTATTACCTTTGAGTTAAAGGTTTTTCGACATGAGGAGAGAGAGACACAATCTTTCTATGCTGACTGCTTTTACATCGTCAGCTCTCAACCCAACCAACGCGCGGCGCCCGTAGCGCACAAATTCGTCTGGCCTCGCCCAGTTCTGAATCTCGACTCCCTCGTTCGGAGGCAGGAACTCAACTCATTGCTTTTTCTCAAATCCCCAAATCCTCAGCCTACGCTTCCGGTGCGTGACGTCACTCACATCTCCTTGTCCCAATTTGCTATCTGGGATTTTTATTTTGACATCTCTGAATGACACATTCTCACCTGTGTCAATGTTGCACCTAAGTAACCTATGCGCTAAGCGAAAGGTTCTCATCCTAACTAAACCGAAAGGCAAGATATATAAAACGAAATCCCTCCGCCATTATATTACAGTATGCTAAAGTCTCCAAGACTCTTCTCTGAATTCTAGCCGAAAAAAAGGCATCCGGTTGATACGAACAGCTGACTGAAGCGGAAATGATATGAGAATGACTTTTGTAATCAAAGAATAGTCATTATCATTTGAAATGATCAGTTATTTATTATTGTTTTTTTCTTTTGTTTTTATCATAATGCACATGGAATATTCCATAATTGTGATACATATACATTTATTATCCATTGCATGTCGATTATATGCATTAACGATTTAACATGATGTAGACTGTTCTGATGTTAATATAGTCGTGGAAACACGTCCAGAAATTCACTTTTATTCAAACAGCGATAATGACCAGCCATTACTTGTTTCTCGTTACAAGAGGCGTATTTAGATTTGTAACTTCCTGTTGTCAACCGGATCTTGCACCCAGTGGCTTATGCACTAATGAACCTACGTGCATCAACCTTACAATATTGTAGGAATATCATGTTAGGAACACACTTATTTTCAATCGCTTGTGATTATAGCATCACTATAATCGAAACAGTTATCTTCATCCAATTGCAAAAAGAACCGGTCGAAAGAATTACATTCACAATTATTCTGTCATTCTGGACTTCCTGAGACGCAAGAAGGCTTCATTACAAATTTGAGTCTCGCGGGTTGTTTTATTTAATCCCTTTCCGACTGATTTTTTTTCTAAATTTTACCAGTTTTTGAATAGCTCAAATTAAGGCCTGAAATAAGCTAGAAACAAATTCAAAGCATGTTTGATCAAATTTGAAACAGATTTGAGACAAATTAAAGAAACAAAGTAGAAAGAGATTTGAAAAAAAATTAAAACACTAATGAAACACACGGGAAACAGATTTGGACCATATCTGAAAACAAGCTTGAAACAAATTTTAAAAGACTTACAAGAGATATAAGATACACGGGAAACAGATTTGGACCATATTTGAAAACAAGCTTGAAACAAATTTGAAAAGACTTACAAGAGATATAAGATACACGGGAAACAGATTTGGACCATATTTGAAAACAAGCTTGAAACAAATTTCAGTCAAATTAAAATTCAAAAATGAAGTTGAAACATACTTGAAAAATTTTTCAAACAAACGTGAAACAATTTTGAAGCACATGTGAAACAAACATGAAGCGCAGTTGTTTTTTTTTTTGTTTTTTTTCTTTTACCTTTTTTTGTAAATTTCATCAGTTTTTAGATAAGGCAAATTTAAAAATGGAATAATCTAGAAACTAATTCGGAACACATTTGACAAAATTTGAAACATATTTGAGACAAATTGAAAAAAACAAACTTGAAACAAATTTTAAACCAACTTGAAATAAACTTGAAACCAACTTGAAACAAACCTGAAACAAATTTTAAACCAACTTGAAACAAACTTGAAACAAATATAAAGCAAACAAACAAAAAAATCCTAACGACTTTTTTTTAGAGTCGATTGTAAACAAACCAAAATGTTTTATAAATCAGGAGATTTTTAGCAATGTATTTTATTTGTTATTTTCGACTTCATTTAAAAGAAAATAATGAAGAACTTTTAACATCCCGAAAAATAAATCAGATATAAAACATCAGAAAAATGTGAATTATTTCTAATATCAATAACAACAAAGCCATTTTCTTCACTTTATATTTCTCAATCTTTTTTTCAATTCTTCAAAAATGACTTTCAGTTATAGTGTCTCGAATAATGATTTTTTTTATAGATCAAGTAGAGATCAGATATCGATTACCAGATTGTGAAAATCTGATTGGCTGATCGGAATTGAGAGAGAGGTAAATTAATATAAAAAAAGAAATGGAAGTTTTATTTTTGAGGAAGGAATCTGAACAAACGACGAGTTTCCTTACGTAGAAGAAAAAAAATCCTTTCCCCAATGAATATATTATCAACTAAATAATTAAATAAGATAAGAAAATGAATTGATAGTTTAATATATATGTATGTGTGTCAGTATAGCTATGTAAATAAACACACATATACACACATAAACACACGCATACATATATATATTTGAACCTAAAATTTTTTTTTGAGAAATGAATAATGAATGTTTTAAAGAAACTAGTCGGGAAAAGACAAGAATATCCTTATTTTATTGGGGTGTATATGTTACTTTAAATTGAATTTAACCCAAAACAAAATGAAAAAATATGTATTCATTCTAAAAGTGAGACAAACGAAAGAAAATTTACACGTCATTGTCGTGGTCGTCGGAAGAAGAAGAAGAAGAAGAAGAAGAAAAAGAAGAAGAAGAAGAAGAAGAAGAATACAATGATGAGAAAGAAGAAAAAGAAAGTTGAATGTAAAGAAGAAGAAGAAGAAGAAGAAGAAGAAGAAGAATACAATGATGAGAAAGAAGAAAAAGAAAGTTGAATATAAAGAAGAAGAAGAAGAAGAAGAAGAAGAATACAATGAAGAGAAAGAAGAAAAAGAAAGTTGAATATAAAGAAGAAGAAGAAGAAGAAGAAGAAGAAGAAGAAGAAAAAGAAGAAGAAGAAGAAGAAGAAGAAGAAGAAGAAGAAGAATGCAATGATGAGAAAGAAGAAAAAGAAAGTTGAATATAAAGAAGAAGAAGAAGAAGAAGAAGAATACAATGAAGAGAAAGAAGAAAAAGAAAGTTGAATATAAAGAAGAAGAAGAAGAAGAAGAAGAAGAAGAAGAAGAAGAAGAAGAAGAAGAATGCAATGATGAGAAAGAAGAAAAAGAAAGTTGAATATAAAGAAGAAGAAGAAGAAGAAGAAGAAGAAGAAGAAGAAGAAGAAGAAGAAGAAGAAGAAGAAGAAGAAGAAGAAGAAGAAGAAGAAGAAGAAGAAGAAGAAGAAGAAGAAGAAACAACAATAACAATAACAACAACAAACGTAAAACTAAGTATAAATGAAGAAAAAAAAAAGCCCCGATCATTCTGAAGTAGAAATATTTATTGAAGAGCAAAGAAGAAAACAACACAGTTAACAAATAAATAAATAAACAAAATAGATAAATTCAAAAACCCAAAAAATCACAAGTCAAAATATAATTCATATTTATTTATTTAAATGCGAAGCTAAGAAAGATGCGAATTCACTTCTCGGGTAATGCGGAGTTCAGCGTGTATAAAACAGCTTTAAAAAAAAAAAAAAAATAAATTTTCTTCATAAATATTCAATCTAAGTTAGCCTTAAAAAAATTGAAAAAGAATGAAAGAGTTGCCAAAATGTCTTTTTCAATAGATAATGCATTCTATAAAAAATGAAAATAAAAATGAATAAAAAAATAAAAGCGTTTTATAAAAAAGACGATCAGATCTATCTTTTTTTTTTTTTTTTTTTTAACGAAACAAAGCTGTTCATTACCATAAGGCTACAATAGTATAGGTCAATCGTTAGAGTATATGCAAGTGAAGTAGGAAGGTTCACCATTCCTCAGTAAACTTTTATTTACAAAGCTGTTAATTTTTATTGGTCATACAAATTTGCTATTTGTAAGTGGTCACCCATCTAAGAAGTAAACAGGCTCATCTCTGCTGACCTGGTGGGAATCCGTGACTTGATTGTAAGTTCATTTACTAAGCTTAATTTTGACACATAGTCAAAAAGTGTGAGGTAACAAATGAGAATTACAATCCTCGTGGTGTTGTGGCTAATGCACTTTACTGCGATATCATAGTAAGCAAGTTCGAACTCCAGTCGCGCTATGACGTTAACTTTCGGACTAATTACTTTTGGGAAAGATATGAACTGCCTTATACTCTCCCCTAGCAATTGGTTAAATAGCACCATTACTGTCTTTCAACAATGATGGTTTTGGCATTGAATAACCCACAAAGGTTGAAATGCCCTTACACAAACAAACCAAACCAACGAGAATTGAACCAAATAGCAATGTAGCCTAAGGTTAACATCGAAAGGAAATTGATTCGATAAGACGAATTCAACACGAGTTCAAATCCTGGACGAGGCTGTTTGCCTTTCACATAGCACTAATACCCTTGGGAAAGGTATGAATCCAATTATTCTCCCTCCAGCTATGGGTAAGTAGTAGGGCAGACTAGGTTCTTCAGCCTTGGAGAGGCAACTAGTGTAGGAGAAGGAAAACTCTTAATTCAAACCTGTTAAATTCCGCTTAAAAATTGACATTGTATCATATCCTGCCCGAGCGGAGGGGTTGGTAAATATGATAATTGACTAAATCTAGTTGTGAGCTCCAGTTCTTCAGCTCTAGTGAGTGTGGAGTACTTCTTTATCGCTATTACTACCAGGTTTACTCTGTTAAACTCCGCTGAAAAATTGACCTTGTGTCATATCCTTCCCGAGCGGACGGGTTGGTATATATATATATATATATATGGAGCAAAATTGATAAACAAATTAATAAAAAATGATGAATTTCGGTTTTAATGAACCTTCTTCAGGACTTTAAAATGTTAAAACAAGTGTTGATCGATGGATGTTTTATAAAGTACTGTCGGGTTTCTTTCCCTTATTTACTTATATATATATATATATATATATATATATATATATATATCTCTTGTCCGAGCGGAGGGGTCGGTAAATATGGATAAGACGTATTCAAAAACAGGACGAGGCTGTTCGCGTTTCAATTCACCCTTTCTGGAAAAGCATGAACCCATCTTTTCTTCCACTCCCCGCTCGGCTACGGGTAAAATAGTCGGGGCAGCCAGTCTCGGCAAAGGAAAAAACTCTGAATTCAAACCATAAAAAATATTGCTCACGAGAATTGGTGCACCATTCTTCTGTTATCCTCTTATCTAAAAAGTGTGGCTGGTTCACCACAATTTTTACCGCTGTTAACAAATCAACTTCGCAGGTAATGCAATAGTTCACATCTTTAACTGAAATGTTTGGCTCTTATACTTCGAGATTAACGGAACAGCATACACACACACACACACACACACACACACACACACACACACATATATATATATATATATTGGCCTAGTGGGGAGAGTGTTCACCAATGGTCTGAGAGACCTGGGTTCAATCGCAGGTCGCGTCATACCAAAGACTTTTAAAATGGTACTTGATACCTCCTTGCTTAACACTCAGCAATATAAGGTACGTATCAAGGGTAAAGTGGACCAATCCAGGGATAGGAGTAGCACCCTCCCCTACACCTCGGTATAGTAGCTAATGAAAAGAGAGCCTTCTGGTTGCCCTCGACTACGGTCGCCAACTTTACTTATATATATATATATACATATATATATAAGCAGCATTTTCTCTTTTGAACAGGTATGATGAAGTAAAATATAACCTTTGTTTCTGCCTAGTTTATCTTTAATCCATTCAAGTCTTTGAATGATGCCGTTTGACTTCTGGATGGGATGAATTCAGGAAGGTGGCGAATTTTTCCCAACTACTTTCGGTCCCAATTATTAATCTTGTAAAATTTCTTTCGAAAATTTCCCTCCCACCTTTTCTTCCTCCAAATCTTTATATATAATTCTTTTCTTTCGTAGACCCCATCCCACACTTTTTATATAAATGTATATGCCTCGTCATTGTGTTTGGCATTTCATTATTTGTTCCTCTGAAGATGGCTTCTGTTGGTGGCCGAAAATTCTTGGGAAAAATACGGTGCCTTCCTGATTTCTTTCTATTCAGTCGTCAAACGACTCACACGAAGACTTGAACGGATCAACAATAGAATTGGTAGAAACGAAGGAACTGCCCCTTTAATTTATATATATATATATATATATATATATGTTTGTGTGTGTGTGTTTGTGTGTATGTAACGAATGAGAATTAACGATCACTTAAATAAAGGTAAAATGCTATACAAATTAGAGAATAAAGGAATTTCCAATCCATTTTGTAAGTCAATAATAATAATAGTAAAGACGTAATAATAATAATAATAATAATAATAATAATAATAATATGCAAACAGCTCACCTAATCCCCATCAGAAGAACAGACCTCATTATAATTAAGAAAAAAAAAACCCTGCCGTATAGTGAACTTTATCAGCCCATCGGACCGCAGAAGGAAAATAAAAGAAAACGAAAAGAGAGACAAGTACTTAGACCTTGCCAGGGAACTGAAAAAAAAAACTATAGAACAGGAACGTTACTGTGATTTTCTTTGTAATTGGCGCGCTTGAAACGATCATCCAAGATTTGGTACGTGGAGCTGGAAAAGTTTGAGATCGGAGGTCAAATCGAGACCATCGCATCTATGGCATTGTTAAGATCGTCCAGAATACTGCGAAGAGTAGGTTGGTTGTTTGGGTTTTATGGTATATCAACCTTCGTAGGTTATCTAATGCCAAATCCATTTTATACGAATAATCAGTTCTATTTCAAACAATTCAGTTTAGCATGAGTACATATTTTAATTGTCAAAAACATTTCTATTTCAAGCTATTCAGTTTTGTCAAACAGTTTTAAGTACAGTTTCAATTTCAAAAAGAGTTCAATATCAAACAATTCAGTCAAGCATAAGTATGCAGTTTAGTTCTTAAATAGAACTAAATAGATAGGACCCTTATCAGGTGCTACCACTCCAGGCCAGAGTGGATCAGGGAGCAAGAGCAACGAAGGAGTACTCTGCATTCCCCAAAGAACCAGCATTACTGGAACCTCACCATCAGATTGTTTAGTGTCATAACAGGACACTCGTTGGAGGAGGGGGTCTTGCTCTTCTGCAGAGAAGCAGCCGTTGTTTTCTACAGCCCCAACCGACTGGGCAATACTGCGAAGTGTCCTGGAGACTTTAGGAGATTTGCTGTCATTCAGATTCCAGTAAAAGATCATTACTTAACGCTGGTGTAAAATGACCGGCAAGGGGTAATATATTAAACATTTTTAAACTTAGTAATAATAGTTAGTTTGTTGGGTTTTATGGCATATCAACCTTTGTAGGTTATTTGACGCTAAATCCATTTTTATGTTAATTATCAGTTCTATTTCAAACAATTCAATTTAGCATGAGTACAAAGCTTAACTGTCAAAAACATTTCTATTTCAAACTATTCAAGCAGTTATATATAACAATTCAGTTTAGTGTAAGTACAGTTTCAATGTCAAAAACAGTTCAATCTCAAATAATTCAGTTTAGCGTAAGCACGCAGTTTAAATGTAAGTACAGTTTAATCGTGAACATTTCTATTTCGAGCTATTCAGTTTAGTCAAGCAGTTCTAATTCAGCTAATTCAGTTTAGTATAGGTACAGATTTTGTTTACTCGCAGTTATATGTCAAAACAGTTCTATGTTAAACAATTCGGTTTAGTGTAAATATAGTTTCAGTTCTATTTGAAATAATTCAGTTTAACATAAGCACGCAGTTCAAATGTAAGCACGGTTTAATTATCAAAAACATTTCTATTTCAAGCTATTCAGTTCAATCAAACAATTCAGTTTAGCATAAGTATGCCGTTAGTTCTATTTAACCCATAGATAGGGCCCTATCAGGTGCTACCATGCTGGGTCAGAGTGGATCTGGGAGCAATGGCATAGAAGGGGTGTTCCATATTCCAAAAGACCCCAGCATTATTGGATTCTCACCATCAGATTGTTTAGTGTTATATCCAGGACACAGTAATAATAGTTACAGGTCTGGTTGTTAACCCAGGTCGATCATTATAGTTTCAGAAAACAGATAATGCTTGAATGTTAATTACTAGATAATTCCCATTATTTATCTATTTTTTTTATTTGCTTTTAGAAGTGTACATCTTTCTCAGACGTTCCTTCATATTTCTTCCGAACACAGATATGTATTTTGTGTATGTGTATGTATGTATATAAGTGAATATATATGTGTATGTATATATATATATATATGGATATATGTATTATGTAATTTTTCATTTTTGCCAGGACCATGAATATAAGAGGGGGAGTTTTAGCTTCTATGACTGTATATGGTGTTTTTATTACGCTCCATTTTGTAAAGATAAAAGTTTTATAATGAATTACTGAACTTACCACTGGATCCTTCTCATACCAAAAGAAGAAAAAAAAAAGTGTCAAAGCTGCGTAGACCTGGTTAAAACACCCGCCAGGCAAACTGATTGGCTTAAGCATTAACCAATTAAATGCATGGAAACAAGGGTCTACCATGTCAAGTCTCTGTAATGGTGTAATGGTTAAAGCGATGAACTGCGGAATCGTAGTACGCGAGTTCGTACTCCAGTCGCGCTATTACGTTCACTTTCGGGCAAATACCCTTGGGAAAGGTATGAACCCCCTTATTCTCCCTCCAGCTATGGGTAAATAGTAGGACGGACTAGGTTCTTCAGCCTTGGTGAGGCAACTAGTCTAGGAGAAGGAAAACTCTGAATTCAAACCTGTTAAACTCCGCTTAAAAACTGACTTTGTGTCATATCCTGCCCGAGCGGAGGGGTTGGGTAAATAGTACCATGTCAAGTCTCTTTAAAAAGTAAAGCGGATCTAATAGCGTTTTTAATTTTTGGGTGAGGGAAATGGTGTGATCAACCCGAGTGGGGTCCAGCTGGTTAGGAGTACTGTGTTGAAAGACCCGAACACCCCACCCAAGATCCAGCTAAAGACATAACTGATGACGTTACCCAGCGCCTTTTTATAACCAAACAAACATATTTCTTACATTAGATAATGGCGATTACATATAAAATATATGCTCTATACATAATTAATTAATTAATTAATTAATTGATTAATTAATTGATTTGCCGTTAATTATGATTTATATTTTATGTCTAAGATGCTATGAAATCGAGCACAATGACCGCCGATGATGGTCTTTAATGAGGTGCCCGTGGTGTAATGGTTATCGTCATAGGAAATGGACACGGTGACACGAGTTCAAATCCTGGACCAAGCTAATTGCATTTCACATAGCACTAATACCCTTGAGAAAGGTATGAATCCAATTATTCCCCCTCCAGCTATGGGTAAATAGTAGGGCAGACTGATTTCTTCAGCCTTGGTGAGGCAACTAGTCTAGGAGAAGGAAAACTCTGAATTTAAACCTGTTAAACTCCGCTTTAAAAAAATTGACCTTGTGTCATATCCTGCCCGAGCGGAGGGGTTGGGTAAATAGGATGATGGTCTTTAAGTGAAAATACAATGATACTAATTGTTCATCTTAGTAACTCTGATATCGAATCGGTGTTCGGAAGTTGGTGAACTTTATCAAATGAAGGCACCGTGCAGTTTACCATTATAGATCAGAGTGACTTGGGTAAAAGAGACATTTTTGGAGGGGGCGGGGATTGAAAAACTGAAAACGAAGAGGCGCAGACAATGGAATGTTCACATGTATTTGTACTCGTCAGCAGTGGATCTCATAGATAAAAATCACGAGCCACGACGAAGCAGTGGGAAAATGAAACGTGAAAGGGGTATTTCTCCGTCGAGTATGAGTCAGTCATCATCATCATCATCATGTCGTGCCGCTAGCACGGATATCGCTGACCCTCTCTCGCCACTTTTCCCTATCGTTCATCGCCTCTGGTAGGTCTTCAGGGTTACATCCCGTATCTTCACATAGCTGCTGAATGTATGTTCGTGCTGGTCGTCCTGCTTTTGCCCGGCCATATGTGGGGGTTCATAGGAGTACATCACTCATGAGATCGTCCCTGCTTCTCCAGCAGTGTCCTGCATGTCTGGTTCGTCTAACTTGAATAGTTTTCGTGATAGGAGGCAGGGTTAGTTGGTGTCTTGTGGGGTGTTGCCGCCAGGACTTATTCAAGATTGCTCGCAGCATTCTTGTGTAATTGCCGTCTAACTTCTTCTCCAACCGTTTTGTAAGCGTCCAAGTAGTGCATCCATACAGCAGTATCGATATGATTGACGAATTACCTAGTTTCCCTCATGAGTCAGTAGAGAAGCTTTTTTGGCCTAAATTGTTGAATATCCTTCAACAAGTTGTCGGAAAAAAATGTCTCACTATACTGATATTGCGTTTATATATATATATATATATATATATATATATATATATGTGTGTGTGTGTGTGTGTGTGTGTGTGTAGAAAAACTGATAACAACAATCCAAGTGGAAGGAATGATTTATTAACAGTTCGACACTATAGCGTTTCAATTCTACTGAGCCATCATCAGGACCATGAGGGGTGATATCAATAATTTTAAGTTAACGATGGATGTTTAGAAGTGTGAAATTCAAAATATATATATATATACATATATATATAATTCTTCGTGGCGAATTTTATTAATAGAGATATAAAATTATCTTAGCTTGCTTGTGTGATTCTATCATATAGATTCCTTGACAAATGAGCAGAATTTTTTGATATTTGTTGACGGGGTGATTTGAGGACGCAGAGGCTGCCACTCTCTCTCTCTCTCTCTCTCTCTCCTCAAGAAGTTTTTGTGAACATCTTATTTTAAAATTTATCAGGAAGGTCTGACTTATCAAGTAGGCAAAAAAATGGCTTCAGCGGGAATGTTTGGGAGAAAAATTTCTCAGGAAAGGTCAAGACTATTCTTGGTTAACTGGAAAATCTTATTGAAACTGGGTATGTGAACCCCCTTGACCTCAACATATATATATATATATATACATATATATTGTTACGAACCGACTTTCATTGGGACTGCGAAAACAGGCACGTAACGAGAATTTAAAAAAATATATATAAAATTGCGAGAATACCCCAAGGTTCGATAAAAAAAAGGGTGAACTATGGGAAGGGAATTTCTCCAATATAAGACTCACGGTAAATCACAGCAGAATAAGCGACAAGCACTCACAAAACCAACACAACACAATTTGAAGATTTGACAACAAAATTTTATTACAACAATAACAACGTATTTAGGGATGAATAAGAATATATAAAAAAAGGCTTTAAGAACAAAAGGGGATGGAACACTATTGTTACTATGTATATATAGAAGTCCGAGACGAATTATAACTCAAATAGATTTGCATGATAGACACATAGAGGCAAAAGAAATACGGAACTCACTGAGGATTTAGGACTGGTTAATAATCTCTTTTTTTTTTCTTTCGTTCTTTTTCTCTTTCGTTCTCTCTTTTTGCTTTCTTTCCTTTTTCTCGAAGAAGCTTGCCACAAGGAGTTAGTTTTCTGCTGTCCTTTTTCTTAGTCACATTTCGGGTGTAGTGAAACAGAACCCAGGGATGAATGTCGACGCCTTGAAGTCAAAACCGCTACTGCTATATATTCACTTTTGCCAGTCAGAAACCAAAAGTCCTTCCTTGACTCTTAGGGCCGAACACGTGGTTGATAAGGTCACCCAAAGTTCACTCCAAGAGTTCAAGGCTAGCTAAGATGGGTAAAAAGTGGAAAGGGGTTGACTTGCAATTCCATTTCTAGTCGTAGTCTTTTTTTTTTCTTCTTTAGCCTCGAATCATGCGTGATTAGAAAAGGTTCGTTTGGCGCCTCCTTTTCCAATTTTATTCTTCGTCTCGGAATAATACGGGTGAATGAAACACACCTTGTAATGTACATAGAAAATATATTTCTTCTATTTTTCTCCCCCACGTAACAATATATATATATATATATATATGTATATATTTCAATGAACAATGTAAACATGTTTTGTCTACATATTTTGTATATATCCTTTCCAGTTGCTGAATTGATTTTATGGTATCCTGCGAGAATTGGTTGATGAAACTTCCATAACTCATTATTACCCTAGTACTTTCGGCCCAGGGGTGTGTATATTGCAAAAGTGGTGTGACTTTTGCATGTACATTACAACTTTGTAAATGTTTTTTTTTTTATTCATACTGGTGTGTTGTTGTAGCGTTTAATTCGTTTCTATAAATAGCAGAAGTATCTAAAGACGATTAAGTTCATTAGTAGTGGATTCGAAATTGATTCTATTGAGTTTGGGTTGTTTCTTTCTGATAGGGAGCGACTCCAGGGTTTGTAATTTTTGTTTGTTATTTTGTTGTTTAAAAATTGTTGTGTTTTCGATAAGAATTTTCCGAAACTCAGTTTTTGGGCAAGAATGTTTTTTAGATGTTGTACTATTTAACTGGTATCAGATAGATGCATAGTGGGTCGTCTCGATAGGATAGTTGTGGTCAAACCAACGTATATACTGTTATTCTCAGAATACAATGTCCTAAATTGCATTTAAATTGCTATACAAATGATATATCCCGCCGCATACTATAAAATCAATTCGACAACTGGAAAGGACATATACAAAAGTATGTAGACAAAACATGTCCATATTGTTTAATGAAATATGCATTAATGAAGATAAGCAGCCCAATACACACACACACACATACACACACACACACATATATATATATATATATATATAACCGACCGTAGTCGTGGGTGATCCGAAGGCTCCCTTTTCAATAGTTACTTTTTCAATAGTAGGTGTCGGGGAGAGCGCTACTCCTTCTCCCTGGATTGCTCTACTTACCCTTGATCCGTACCTTATTGTGCTGAGTGTCAAACAAGATATGACTCGACTTGCTATGGTTCGACCTGGGATTGAACCCTGATCTACCGAGCCATTGTCGACCACTTAATTATGCCAATGGACCGAATTATGAAACTAGAACTCTGTATGATGGGTACTGCCATTAGACGGAAATAGCATTGACCACTTTTGTATGCAAACCTTTCTCATTTGCATTTCTCTTTTTATAAGATATATATATATATATATATATATATATATATATATATATATATATATATATATATATATCCAGTCAGCGTCCGTCAACCTCAAATTAAACGTGTCCAGTCATCTGATAAGACGGAGAGTACAATGATATTCTTCGCCGAAATAAATTTATAATGACAATTAAACCAGGTTTGATTTTCCTTCTAATTGCACTATATATATATATATATATATGATATAAAATATAAAAACGTTTTAAAACATCTTTATAACTCAGAAAAGTGCTCAAAAACTAACCAGTAGAGCAAGATACAACCTAAAAGGAACAAAAGTCTACTCACGTCCTCATGATACTGTCTTTACCCCTCAGCCCAGTCGGCTGGGACTGTAGAAGATTCCGACTGATTCTCTGCAGAGAGTTAAGACCACCACCCCAAAGAGAGTCCTGGATAAGACGCTAAACAACCTGATGGTCAGGCTCCAGTAATGCTGACGCTTTGGGGAATGTGGAGTACCCCTTCATTGCCATCGCTCCAAGTCCACTCTGACCCGGTGTGGTAGCACCTCGTAAGGTCTTATCTATGGGTCAAATAGAACCGTTTGACATTTAAACTGAGTGCAAACAAATGACTTTAGCTGAATTGAATTGTTGGAAATAGAACTGTTTGATCATTCAGTGTGTAAAAAATGACCGATACTTATTTGAATTGTGAGTGATATATAGCATTACTTAAAAGCATTTAACTATGGACTTATGCAAAATTGAATTGCTAGAAATAGAACTGTCGGTTCATTTAACTGTGTGTATCTACAAAATGTGTTTACAAATCATATATTTGGTATATATGTAAAAAAGGATTTGGCATTCGATAACCAACAATAGTTCATATGCCTTACAACTTAACCAAACAGACTCTTTACAAAGTTTCATGAATTTTTACCAAAAAATACAAGGCTCAGTCGTCTTGGGCTGTAGAATACACCGACTGCTTCTCTACAGTGGGGTAAGTCTCCCCCAGTGAGTATCCTGATACTATTTACCAACCCCTCCGCTAGGGCAGGATATGACACAAGGTCAATTTTTAAGCGGAGTTTTACAGGTTTGAATTCAGAGTTTTCCTTCTCCTAGACTAGTTGCCTAACCAAGGCTGAAGAACCTAGTCTCTCCTACTATTTACCCATAGCTAGAGGGAGAATAATTGGATTCATACCTTCCCCAAGGGTATTAGTGCTATGCGAAATGCAATCAGTCAGGTCCAAGATTTGAACTCGTGTCGCCATGTCCATTTCCTACGACGATAACGACTACACCACGGGCACCTCCACTAGTATCCAGTGAGTATCCTGATTATGCCACAAAACAATCTGATGGAGAGACCCTAGTAACGCTGGAGCTTTGGGTAATGCGGAGTACCCCTTTATTGCCATCGTTCCTAGGTCCACTCCAGCTCAGAGTGGTAGCACCTGATCGGGTCCTATCTATGGGTCAAATAGAACTATTTGACATTTAAACTGTGTACTTTGACATTTAAACTGAATGCAAACAAATAATTTATGCTAAACTGAATCGCTAGAAATAAAGCTGTTTGATTATTCAACTGTATGTAAACAAATGACAGATGTTAAATTCAATTGTAAATTATACATTGCCATACTTAGAACCATTTAACTTTGTTGACATACTAAACTGAATTGTTTGAAATGGAAATGTTTGTTTATTTAACTGTTTATATACGAATGACTAGTGTTTACTTGAATTGTTAGGGACACATAGCAATATTGAAAAACATTAAATTGTGTGTAAATAGATAATTAATATCAAATAGAATTATTCCTATTAGATATGTATAAGTTAAGCCATTTAACTGTGTGCAAAAAAAAAAAGGAGCTCAGGCTCGTTTAAAAAATTATCAACAAAACGTGTTTAGAAATTATATATTTAATATATATGTATAAAAAGTATTTGGCATTAAATAACCTGCAATGGTTGATATGACATAAAACCCAACCTAACCAGATCATATATATTTAATATATATATATGAAGAGGATTTGGTATTTGATAACCTACAATGCTTGATATGCCTTCAAACCCAACCCAAACAAATCATATATATTTAATATATATGTACCACTAATGTTCAACAACGATAGTGTGTGTGTGTGTGTGTGTGTGTGCGCGCGCGTGTGTGTGTGTGTGTGTGTATTTCTCTCTCTCTCTCTCTCTCTCTCTCTGTATTTTTGTATTGTCAGTTTAAATATTCAGTTTAATGTGAACATAAAGCTATATATATATATATATATACACGATAAATATATATTAGTTTTTATATATATTTAATAGCATGGATGCTTATCTGAGACCACAAAACCCACCAAGTGAGATAGTGAAAACCATAGACTGTTGTAATATATATATATATATATATATATATATATGTGTGTGTGTGTGTGTGTGTATATGCATAAACGTATATATGTATGCATGCATAATATAATATAATAATAAAAGGTAAAATGTTTTTATATATATATATATATATATATACATACACACACACATACTGATCAATACTAATACATATGTTGTGGTCTCTATATGCATATGATGGAATACGTATCGTATCGGAAGGGGACAGATCACTTTCTGTGTTTAACAGGCGTGTGATTATGCGAGAATCTCGCGTGGACCAAATTTAGTACGAGAATCTGCGCCGGGTTTTGTCTCTAGTCACTGGAATTGGTTGGTCTCTTAACTGTTTTGTGACTCCATCTTGCAACTGAGAAGCAAGAGCGAAGAAAAGTTGAAAGACGAAGGAGAAATAGATGTGGGGGAGAGAGAAGAAGTCGGTAAGAAGAGCAAAGTTGGCCCAGAGTATGAGATAAAACCGAAGATGGAAGAAATGGATTTTGAAGGAGGGAGTTGGCAGAGATAGGAGATTGAGAAGGAGTGGGGTGAGTGAAGATAAAGTTGAATTTTAGATTGTCGTGGGATAATGAAAAGCGAAATAGTGGGTATAGGGAGGTATAGAGGAGCTCAAAACAAGATAAAGAGCCAAAGACAAAAACAAAAAAGGAGCCCAAAAAATAAGGAATCGGAGAAAATATTTAAAGATAAATAATAGAAAAAGGGGATTGAATATAATGCTTGGGAAGAATAAATAGAGTTGAAATTTAATAAAGGTTGCATATTGGTGTGTAACAGAGCAGGCGTTTCGACAACAATAAAAAAAGGCGCGAAATGAAAGAATGGAAAAGAAAAATGGAGAAGAAAGTCAGGGAGAAAATGTAAATATGTCAGAAAGAAGAAGAAAGAATGAAAGGAATCCATTTGCCTATGGATAAATATAACATCCGTTGCTTTGGTAATTGGATGGGGGTCGAGGTATGCATATGATGAGTTTGTAGATGAGGGTGACGACTGAAGAAAGTGAGAGATGAAGAAAGAAAGAAAGAAAGAAAGAAAGAAAGGGTTCAATTAAAGCAAGAAATAGGATGAAAGAAAGAAAGAAAGAAAGAAAGAAAGAAAGAAAGAAAGAAAGAAATATGCAGAAAAATAAGCTGTAGACAAGAGAAGGACCAGAAAGAAAGAAATATGCAGAAAAATAAGCTGTAGACGAGAGAGGTACCAGAAAGAAAGAAATATGCAGAAAAATAAGCTGTTGACGAGAGAGGTACCACAAAGAAAGAAAGAAAGAAAGGTAAACCGGGTTTCGAAATAAGAGTGGGAAAATCTAGTAAGGAAAACTTTGAAATGAAAGATTTTCAACTCCCGAAGAGAAAGAAATATTTTCAAAATAGAATTACAATAAACGAAGTCGAGAGACAAAACTGGCTGGCGTAAATAGAGTGTTGTCTCTGCGTTCGGTAACAATAATGGCGGGAATAAGGACCGTAGCCAGTTAAAGCGTAAACACGATGGGTGGTGGTGGAAATATAAGATGAGGGTGGTGATGGTCTGTAGTAAAGGCAGCCATATTAATGTCTTGGACATAATCGATGCACAAAAGTTTATCAGCGAATTTCGATGGAGAGAGGCGATAGGTTTGTTTCGCCCTTCTCTCTTTCACTATGTTTTTTTTTTATTTAAGCGGGAAAAGTATGGCAAGGACGGGGAGATAATCTCCTCTGAACACCTTATTGTATATCTGTATTTACAAAACGTTTTTTTTTTTTCTTTTTTTTTTTTGTAAACTATTATCTACATATATTTAAGAATTTTCCCTTGAATCTTTTTTGATATTGTATCTTTCTTTTTTTTTTTTTTTTGCTTGATATATTTTTAATAATTATTGCCACTATACAGAGTGAATAATTTGTTCAGTTATTTCCCTTTCTTTTTAGGTATTAAATTTGAAATTTCGAAATCAATAAAAAGATAGATACAGTATGAAAATCAAGATACTGGGGTGAGGGGTGGAGAGAAGAAATGAACTCGTCTATAATAATAAAACTTTTTTTTACATTTTTCTCTGTCTGGAACAAATTCAGTCTCTTTGAGATTATTAAATTTGATTGCTGGCTGGCTGTTTGGTTGGTTTTAAGGTAGATAAGACCTTCTTGGGTTATTCAATATCGAATTTTTTTTCAGTTTTATAATAGTAGATTAGTACTACTGCTAATGACCATTTGAAAACAAATATAGCTTCACTGGTATTAGTATGGTATTTTGTATTCAATGGTTTTTCAACTAAAGGGTTAAATAGTATCACTGCTGTTGTTCTAAAAGGATGGCTTTTACATAAGATAACCTAGTTATTTATTTCATGGTAGTGCAACTATTTAACTTATAGCTGGGTGGTGGGTTAAGGGTTTTTCTACCATTCCCAGGGGTATTAGTCCTAAAGTGAACGTTATTGTGTATCGGGAATTCGAACTCGCTTACCCCGTGACCGCAGTTCAGAATTTTAGCCATTACGCTTCCATATTTACCCAACCCCTCCGCTCGGGCAGGATATGACACCAGGTCAACTTTTAAGCGGAGTTTAACAGGTTTCAGTTCAGAGTTTTCCTTCTCCTAGACTAGTTGCCTCACCATGGCTGAAGAACCTAGTCTGCCCTACTACTTACCCAAAGTTGGAGGGAGAATAATTGGCTTCATACCTTTCCCAAGGGTATTAGTGCTATGTGATATGCAATCAGTCTCGTCCGGGATTTGAACTTGTGTACGCCGTGTCCATTTCCTACGACGATAACTATTACACCACGGGCACCTCCACAAAAGCCATTCCGCTTTATATTAACTATTCTCAATACAAACAATTTTTTACAGAATTGTATAGTTTCAAATATTCTTATCTACGAGTAATAATAGGCAAACAATTATATGGTTTCAACAAACAGTTCCGACTTGATGATAACAAAAATCACTAGTTGGAACAGGGTTGTATTGTTTCAAGTATTCCTATCAAATAACAATAATTTGCAAGCAATTATATAATTTCAAAAAACTATTCTCATCTAATAATAATAATAATAAAACTTTGGTAAGAGGGCTAGAAGAGTTGGTTTGGTTTCTTTGTTTAATGGCATATCAACCTTAGTCGGTTATTTAATGTCAAAGCAATTCTCCTAGAAGAATAGTACTGGTACTATTCAACCCATTGCTGGGAGGATAAGGTAGTTCATACCTTTTCCAAAGGTATTTGTCCAATAGTGAACGTAATAGCGCGACTGGAGTACGAACTCACTTACTATGATTCCGCAGTCTATCGCTTTAACCATTACATCACGAGGACGCCCCCCAAGAAGAGTTGGAAATCGGAGGATGAATCGAGTCCACCCAAACAACAGCATTGTTAAGATTGGCTAGAACACTAAGAAGAGTTCCGGAAACCTGAGAAGACTTGCTGTCACTCAGACTCAAGTGAAAGATCATTAGCTAACGCTAGTGTGAAAAAAGACTCTAAAGAAATAACGTGATAATAGAGACGAAACGATTAATCACATAATAAGCGAATGCAGCAGACTTGAGCAAAAAGATGATAGGACAAGACATGATTGCGTAGGGAAGGTGATCCACTGTGAATTGTACAAGAAATTTAAATTTAACCTTACAACGAAAAGGTATGAGTGCAAACCGGAATCCTTCCAGCGAGAATAAGTCGCATAAAATTCTCTGCGATTTTGAGATACAAACAGATCACCTAATCTTGGCCAGACAACCGGACCTAGTGATACTCAACAAAAAAAGAAAAAGAACCAGCCGAATAGTGAACTTTGCCATCCCGGTAAACCACAGAGTGGAAATCAAAGAAAGCAAAAAGAGAGATAAGTACCAAGACCTTGCCAGAGAACCATAAAGCTATAAAGCATGAAGGTGACGGCGAAACTGACTGTAATAGGTGAACTCGGAATGATCCCCAAAGACTGAGTAAAGGGGTTTCGTTTCGTTTCGTTTCGTTTGTTGGGTTTTATGGCATATCAACCATTGTAGGTTATTTAACGCCAAATCCATTTTTATGTAAATAATCTGTTCTATTTAAATCAATTTAGTTTAGCATAAGTACACAGTTTAATTGTCAAAAACATTTCTATTTCAAACTATTCAAGCAGTTATATGTAACAATTCAGTTTAAGTGTAAATACAGTTTTTATGTCGAAAACAGTTCTATTTCAAATAATTCAGTTAAGTATAAGTTTAAATGTAAGTACGGTTTAATTGTCAAAAACATTTCTATTTTAAGCTATTCAGTTTACTCAAACAATTCAGTTTAGCATAAGTATGCTGTTAGTTCTATTTAACCCATAGATAGGACCCTTATCAGGTGCTACCACTTCGGGCCAGAAAGGACCTGGGAGCAATGGCAATGAAGGGGTACTCCGCATTCCACAAAGCTCCAGCACTGCTGGAACCTCACCATGAAATTGTTTAGTGTCATATCCAGGACACTCGTTGGGGGGGTGACCCCTCTGCAGAGGTGCTGTCAGTGTATTCTACAGCCCCAACCGACTGGACAACTAGTAAAGTGGGCTATAAGAATCGGAAATAGGAGGACGAGTGGAAACCATCAAAAGTACAGCATTGTTATGGTCGGAGGGAATACCGAGAAGAGTCCTAGAGACCTGAAGAGACTTGTTGTCACTCAGAGTTCAGTAAAAGACCATCAGTTGACCATATTTACCAACCCCTCCTCTCGGGTAGGATATGACACAAGGTCAGTTTTTAAGCGGAGTTTAACAGGTTTGAATTCAGAGTTTTCCTTCTCCCAGACTAGTTGCCTCACCAAGGCTGAAGAACATAGTCTGCCCTACTATTTACCAATAGCTGGAGGGAGAATTACTGGATTCATACTTTTCCCAAGAATATTAGTGCTATGTGAAATTCAATTAGTCTCGTCTAGGATTTGAACTAGTGTCGCTGTGTCCGATTTCTACGACGATAAATATTACACCACGAGCACATCAGTTAACAATGGTATGAAAAACTCGCAAGGAGTAATAAAATAATGGTTTGGTTGTTTAATGGCATATCAACCTTTGTGGATTATTTTATACCAAAACTATTATTCGAGAAGATCAGCAGTGGTACTATTTAACCCATAGCTGGAAGGAAAAGTGGGGTTCATGCCCGGAAGTAAATGTAATTGCGCGACTGGAATTCGAACTCGTTTAATACGATTTCGTTGACCAGCGTTTTAACCATTACACCACCATAACACACCCCATAAAATAACGATAACATTTATTTGTACACTATTATATTGCTTCTGTATTCCCGGCTAAGATATCAATACTTCCCTATGCGCTAATGGGTAGAGTGTTCGCCAATTGTCCATGAGACCGGGATTCGATCCCCGGTCGAGTCATACCAAAGACACAAAAAATGATATTTGATGCCGCCTTGCTTAACACAGCATTAAAAGGTACGGATCAAGGGTAAAGTGGAGCAATCCAGGTAATGAAGTAGTGCCCCTTTTGTACACATCGGTGTAGTAGCTATTGAAAAGGGGGCCTTCGGGTTGTCCTCGACAGCGGTCCCCAACTCGCTAATAATTCGCCAGCAATGATATGGTTTCAAGTAAATATTACTATTTAGCAATATAGAGGGGGATGGAAGAAAGAAAAATATATGGCAGTCTATACACAGGCTTTCACCACAACAAGCACATCACTTGGGCGCGTAGTCTCAGAGTTCAAGAGCGGGGAGTTCCCGTGACGTAGTGGCTAACGTGCTGGACTGCGACATGGTAGTGAGTTCGAACTCCAGTCGCGCTATTATATTATCTTTCGGACTAATACCTTTGAGAAAGATATGTAATCCCTAATTTCCCCAGCTGTTCTTCTACAAGAATGGTTTTAGCGTTAGATAACCCACGAAAGTTGATATACCAAGCAAAGAGATAGTTGGAAAATCATACACTGTACTCGACGAGTGAGCCCGAGCAATTGAGGCCTTAAATTCTTCGGAAACGTTTGATTTTCAGAATCTTCAATAACAAATCTCATCATTGGCCTGACAAGGATTTCCATTGATTGTGTGATGAATATCTTTAAGATTTTCATGATCTTGCCTAGTTGAAGCACAGCCAGACCATGGTTGGTCTTCAGGGGATATTTCAAAGCATTTGATATGTAAATATCGTGGTGTAATGGTTATCGTCGTAGGAAATGGACATGGCGACACGAGTTCAAATCCTGGACCAAGCTAATTGCATTTCACATATACCCTTGAGAAAGGTATGAATCCAATTATTCCCCCTCCAGCTATGGGTAAATAGTAGGACAGACTGGTTCTTCAGCCTTGGTGAGGCAACTAATCTAGGAGAAGGAAAACTCTGAATTCAAACCTGTTAAACTCCGCTTAAAAATTGACCTTGTGTCATATCCTTCCAGAGCGAAAGGGTTGGTAAATATGATACGTAAACACCCCACGCAAAATGTTTTATTTAAAACTAATTCGCTTTGTCATCGGAGCTTAGAATACGTTGACAATATCCTCTACGGAGGGATAAGATTCCTAGTGACACTGTCTTCATTTTGTTCATCACAGCTTGTTTCATGTTATCAAATGATGACTGCCAATCTGGGGAATTGATTTTTTGGAAAATAAAATTGTCAAAAGGACTGATGTTTTTTATAGCAAAGAAAAACAACAAGACTTATGTATAAAAATATAACCTTTTCTTTTCTTTTCTATTTCATACCCAAAACGTACGGATAGATAAAGTAAGAGAAGGTCGAAGACGGCTGAGCTGCACACACAGCGGCGCTGACGGTACAGATCTGAGAACTGTTTTCCTCTTCGTTCTGATTTTGATGTCAAAATCTTCCTGGTTATATTATATTCCGGACGCCTACGCAAATTCTCGTGGTCATATCTCCTCCAACCAGCTACTTACACGTTGCACGTGGAAATGCCTCTTTCTAGCTTGCTACCCGCGCAAATTCTCGAGGTTACACCTTCAACCTGCTACTTACACAATGCACGTGATCGCGGTTCCTTCTAGCATACCACCCAAAAGTCTGTCTGTGGATGACTATATATATATATATATATATATATATATAAATATACCTGCCTGTTTTTATCTGTCAATCTGGGTTGGAGAATAGAGATTTAAAAAAAGGGGGTTACACTTACGGAATGATAAAGTCATAAATACAAATTATTTGTATTAGATAAGAAAAAACGATTTACTATTCACTAATGGGTAGATAAAATTCAGAATTCTTTAAAAAAAGTGGACTGACTTCAGCATTAAAAAAACCAGTAAGGGTTGATGTGCCGTAAAACCAATCGACTTATGCAAAGATTCTGAAGCAATTATTTATTCATTGATTATTTTGATATTCTTTTATTATACTGATTTAAATGAAATTATTTTGATGTATTGACAGATATCTATCAATCTATATCCGTCAAACTGCTTCCTGTGGTGAGGCTCCCCTTCTAAATCTCAGTGTTGAGTCATGTCGCCTCTGAGGTTCACTCTGACCTAGACTGATATCAACTAAGAGGATCCTATCCAAAGGTCAAATAGATATATTTGACAATTAGTAGTATTAGATACTACTATACTTGAAATTTGAAGTATGTATTTACCAAACCGTTCCAGATGAGCAAGATGCGATAAAACACCAATTGCTTTATGCAGAGTTTAACTGGTCTGAATTCAGAGTTTTCCTTCTTCTTGACCGGTCGCCATAGCAAGACTAAAGAGCCAAGTCAGCCCTACTATTTTACCGATAGCTGGAGGGAGGATAGTTGGATTCATATCTCTCCCAAAAGTATTATTCAATTTTATTCAATGTGAAATACAAACGTTCTCTTCCAGTGTTTCAACTCGGATCACCGTGTCACTTTTCTACGATGATAACCATTACACTACGAGTTGTATTAGATACGACTATACTTGAAACTATATGATTGTATACAAAATATTAGTATTAGATAGGACTACTTGAAACCATAAAATTTTGGGCAGATAATTAGTATTCATTTGGTTTGGTTTGGCTTGGTTTGGTTTTATGGCACATCAACCATCGTAGGTTATTTAATACCAAATCCATTTTTATACATATAAACAGTTTTATTTCAAACAATTCAGTTCAGCATTAGTACACAGTTTAGTTTTATTTGACACATAAATAGGACCCTTTCAGGTGCTACCACTCCGGGCCAGAGTGAATCAGGGAGCTATGAAAATGAAGGGGTAATCCGTATTTCCCAAAGTTCCAGCATTACTAGAACCTCAGCATCAGATTGTTTAGCGTTATATACAGGACACTCATTGGAGGGGGGTGGTTCTTATCTCTCTGCAGAAAAGCAGTCGGTGTATTCAGTAGCCCCAGCCGAATGGACGATATTCGTTAGGAATACTTGAAACCACATAATTATTGATATTAGACATGAATACTTGAAACCACATAATTATTGATATAAGACAGGAATACTTGAAACCACATAATTATTGATATTAGACAGGAATACTTGAAACCACATAATTATTGACAGGAATATTTGGCGCCAAATAACGGTGCAAATTATTTACATTAAGAATAATTACTTACGATGTGCATACGATAAGTTTCCAGATTTTTTTCGTATGAGCACTTTTATTGATAGTACACACATGAAACTCTAGTCCTCTTCGAAGTAATCTCCTCCGGCTGCAATGCACTTGTAATACTGTTCCAAAAAACTTCTGGAAGGCTCCATGGAAGTCCTCTTGTGTGAGCTTGTCAATGACCTTCGTCACAGCCTCTTTCATCTCCTCAATTGTCTCATAACTATAACCTCTGAGCTTAGGGAATAACCAAAAGTCACAGGGTGCAAGGTCTGGACTTTAGGGAGGCTGAGGAACTGTCTTGATGCCCATCTTCGTCAAATAGTCTGTGACAAGGATGGAGTTGTGGACTGGTGCATTGTCCTGGTGGAAATGCCACTGACCCGATTTGAAGAGTGCTGACCACTTCCGACGGAATCTCTTCCTGAACACCCTTAAAACCTCAACATAGTAACCCTAACCCTAACCCTTTGGCCAATCAAGTCTGGTGTATTGACTTCCTTACTCCTCCCACACCTCTCATTATCCCTCACAGACTCTCTGGCTTCCTTTAATCTCTTATGCCACTCAAAAACTGATGCTCCATTCATACAAGATGGTCGAAAAGCAGTCTGAAGCATTCCATTTTTTTTTCAAGTTTAAAACACAATTTTATTACATATCGTTCTTCTAAAGTGTCGTCACGTCCAGATTGCATTTTTGAAATTCACCAGCTGGGACAATCAGGCTTTAGTAGGGTGTATTCCAATTGCTGCTGTAGCTATTCTTTTGAACCTGAAATCATAAAAATTAGTCAGTCGTCTCTTAAGATGTATAGCAATTACATACTGAATTTTCAAGATTCTACGACGATTTTAAATGCCCATACGAAAAAAGTCTGGAAGCTTATCGTATGCACCTCGTATAACTTTGATAGCTTTCACATGATTATCATTATTATTTTCCTCCTTGTTAATTTTTCACACTATTTTTAACTAGTGGTTTTCGTAGATGTACGAGCGACAGTAAGTCTCCTAAGGTCTCCTAAGTATTCTAGCTCATTTCACCAATACTTTGATCTCGATTTTTCTTATGATCTCCAATTCATCAGTTTCTTTTCAATGTCATTGACGGCCGTTCAAGAGGCACCACAGCTCTGACAAGCATTCGTCAATATTTTCGTTTTCTTTTCTCTCACTACAAGAATGACGAAATGTAAAACATGTGGTCCGCTGGAAAAATAAAATCTACTTGATAGCCACATTTTTTCTTCTTGTTAATTAATACAAGGTCTGGTCTTCTGGTTTGGATAGGGTGATCCGTTTGTATCTCAAAATCTCGGAGAATTTTTTACGTCTCATTTTCTGGTGCAGATTCTGGTTTGTACACATACCATTTTGTTAGCATGGTCAAATTTTAATCTCTTGCACAATTCTCGGTGGATCACTGTTTCCAACCATTCTGTAACCATACTTGTTATTCTTCTGTGTTTAATCAATTATTGCTTTGACGCAAGTGGTTCTCATGGCATATTAATATTATCACTTTACTCTTTGCGAGTTTTTCACCCTTGCTTTAACTAATGATTTTCCAATGGAGTCTGGGTGACAGCAAGTATACTCAGGTCTTCTTGAAAATTTATTATTATATTACTCCTTGATAGTTTTTGACACCAGCGTTAACTAATGGTATTTCACGAGAATTTGAGTGATAGCCGACCTCCTCAGGTGTCCAGAACTCTCCTTGGTATTCTAGCCGATCTTAATAATGCTAGAGTCTCGATGGTCTCCACTCGTCCCCTGATTTACAATTCTTCCAGTCCCTATACTAAGCCTTTGAGGATTGTTCCAAGTACTCCAATTACAACTGGTGTCACCATCACCTTCATGGTTCATTGTTTTTTTTTTTTAGTTTTCTGGCAAGGTCTTGGTCCTTATCACTCGTTTCGCTCTCTTGGATTTTTACTCAGCAAAGTCCATGATTTGGCAAATTCCTTTTTTCTTTTCATTTTTGTTTTTTTGTAACAATCACTAGGTCTGGTATTCTGGCCGGGATTTGGGGATCTGTTTATATCTCAAAGTCATAGAGAATTTTATGCGTTTCATTCTTCCGGACAGATTCTGGTTTGTGCATATACCTTTTGGTAGAAAGGTCAAATTTCAATTTATACACAATTCCCGGTGGATCACCTTCCCTACAATCGTGTTGAGTCTTACCCTCTTTTTGCGCAAGGTAGCTAAATTCGCTCAATATGCAATAAATTGTTTCGTCTCTATCCCCACATGTTATTATTATTATTATTATTATTATAGAATATTTAATCGAAACCATAAAATTTCTAAAAACAAACAAACTGAATTCGACTTTAACTAACCTAACAAGAGTTGAC
>CAUZXS010000963.1:62500-75000 GCA_963585895.1 Sepioteuthis lessoniana
ACTTGAATATTGTCTAAAAGAAACAATCCGTGGTCTTTAACCGAACATGTTTATATATATATTTGTTGGTCCAGTGAGAGAAACATTTTAAAATGAATTGTCCTGAAAATATATCTGAATTTGGTAATTCAAGTTTTTATTATTCTATATATTTGTCTTTAGAATTCTGAGGAAAATATATTTTAGTATATCTTATTGCTTTAAATACTAAAAATCTTATTAAAAACCTATAATCAGTCGATTTTCGGGGATTTTCGAAAAAGAAAAGCATTTCTTAGTAGATTCGTGTGTTTGGACATTTCTAATATATATATAATTAAAAAGAATTATACCCCTATCAAAACAATATTCAATATAAAAGCTATTTCAATTAAGCTATATTAATCTACTGCAAAAGAACTAAATTTTGAAACAGGTTCAGAGCACAAATATATGAAACAATAAAAACCTAAATATCGAATTCTGATTAATTCACGCAATATATATATATATATATATATATATATATATATATATATATATATATATATAAATTCCCCTCATTTATCGAATAATTCTAGTACACACACACACACACACACACACACACACACACACACACACACACACATATATATATATATATATATTGAATATACATATCTACTATATATTTATTCATTATTATTATTATATAATATCTCTATCCTAGATATTGAGCACTCTCCATATTATATTGCTGTTTGTTCGACACATACCCACAAAGTGATTTAGTGACAACCAACACTGTTATAATATATATATATGCAAGAGTTATTCAGTAATTAAGAGGAATTTTTTTAACAAAAAGTAGAAAAAAATAATTTCAGAACTAAAAATGTAAACTTTCTATTTTATGAAATTTGCTTATAGCAAAAGAAATCATATTAATCAAATATTTGTTTAGAGGCTTTTCAAAATAGCGGCAAATCAGAGGGATACAAGCTCGAACAGGGGTTTGTCATCAAATTTAGCCAAACTGAGAAGTGCGGATCATGGACATTTATAGAAGAACGTGTGATGTGTCCGGAAAAAAACTTGTTTATGTATGAAAAATGTTTACAAATGGGCTTCTTTATTGGTCTTACTTGGATGGATTGTAAGATGGGAAGTACAAGGTATAAGTTTCCTGACTTTTTTCCTGATTTTTTTCGTATGGACACTTTTATTGATGGTACCAACCCCTCCGCTCGGGCAGGATATGACACAAGGTCAATTTTTAAGCGGAGTTTAACAGGTTTGAATTCAGAGTTATTCCTTCTCCTAGACTAGTTGCCTCAACAAGGCTGAAGAACCTCGTCTGTCCTACTATTTACTCATAGCTGGAGGGAGAATAAGGGGGTTCATACCTTTCCCAAGGGTATTTGGCCGAAAGTGAACGTAATAGCGCGACTGGAGTACGAACTCGCGTACTACGATTCCGCAGTTCATCGTTTTAACCATTACACCACGAGGACACCCCCACTTTTATTGATAGTACACACATGAAACTCTAGTCCCCTTCGAAATTATCTCCTCCGGCTGCAATGCACTTGTTGTACCGTTCCAACAACTTCGGGAAGGTCTCATGGAAGTCCTCTTGTGTAAGCGTGTCAATGACCTTCGTCACAGCCTTTTTTATCTCCTCAATTGTCTCATAACGACAGCCTCTGAGCTTTGGGAATAACCAAAAGTCACAGGGTGCAAGGTCTGGACTTTAGGGAGGCTGAGGAACTGTCTTGATGCCCATCTTCATCAAATAGTGTGTGACGAGGATGGAGTTGTGGACTGGTGCATTGTCCTGGTGGAAATGCCACTGACCCGATTTGAAGAGTGCTGACCACTTCCGACGGAATCTCTTCCTGAACTCCCTTAAAACCTCAGCATAGTACCCCTAACCCTAACCCTTTGGCCAATCAACTCTGGTGTATTGACTTCCTTACTCCTCCTACACCTCTCATTCCCTCACAGACTCTCTGGCTTCCTTTAATCTCTTATGCCACTCAAAAACTCATGCTCGATTCATACAAGATGGTCGAAAAGCAGTCAGAAGCATTCCATACGTTTCTGTGGCATTTTTTCCAAGTTTAAAACAGTATTTTATTGCATATCGTTCTTCTAAATTGTCTGATTGCATTTTTGAAATTCACCAGCTGTGACAATCAGGCTTTTTAGGGTGTATTCCAATTCCTGCAGTAGCTGTTCCTTTCAACTGATGTATAGCAATAACATACTGAATTTTCAAGAATCTACGACAATTTTAAATGAACATACGGAAAAAGTCTGGAAACTGATCGTATGCACCTCGTAAGTGGCCGTACAGCTGTTGTTTTGAGTTGTATTGCTTCCAGGATTTATTCAAAACAGCGCGTAACATTGTCTCGTTCCCATTTAGCTTTTTTAAGCTCATAAATGATTCATTTAAATCCGAAGAACATATACGTGTGATTTTAATGCATTTTGGTTGATTTCTGTTGTTAAAAAGAAAATTAAAGTGATGTATATAGACCTAATTAGCAATTTTTGATTAAACGGATATCGTCATTTTCGTATGACATCTAATTCGATAATTATTTTTATTTGAAGTTTTAAACGAAGGATATCAAATCTTGAAGCAACATGGTTTCCCTCCTGATTGAGGAGAGCAATAGGTTTGGTTTCTTTGTTTAATGGTATATAAATCCTTGCAGGTTATTTAATGCCAAATCCATTCTTCAAGAAGAAATGTCGTGAGACAATTTAACCCATAGCTGGAAGGATAAGGGGCTTCATACCTTATCCAAGGGTATTTGTCTGAAAGTAAACGCAACAGCGCGACTCGAGTTCGAACTCGGTTATTACGATTCCTCAGTCCATCGGTTTAACCATTACGCCACAAGAACACCCCGTATCTTTATGTTAGTGTCTATATTTGTATGTTTTGTGAGAGCTTTAAAATGGGAAAAAAGTTAAACTCTTAATAAAATATTATAAAAAAGAAATGATGACAGAAAAAATAAATGAACAAGAAAATTCAATATCAAAAAATGAAAAAAAAAATAAAATTCAGTACAAAAAAGAAAAAGTGTACAAAAATAGAAAGAAAGAAAGAAAGAAAGAAAGAAAGAAAGAAAGTTTGAGAAAGAAAAATTGTACAAAAACAGAAAGAAAAGAAAGTAAAAAAAAAACAAAAAAACAAAAAACAAAAAAAAAGAAAGAAAGAAGAAGACGTGAAAAACGAAACGAAAGAAAGAAAGAAAGAAAGAAAGAAAGAAATTAAATTGAATGAACGAAAAAAGTAAGAAAAAAGCCAAGAGGAAGAAAGATAATTGAAAGAAAGAACGTTTAGTGTCTTTGTTTAATGGCATATCAACCTTCGTTGGTTATTTAATGCCAAAGCCATTCTTGCAGAAGAATAACAGTGATACTATTTCACCAATAGTAAGGGGGTTGGGAAGGTTCATGCCTTTCCCAAGAGTATTTATCTAAAAATACACGTAATAGACTGACTGGAATTCGAACTCATTTGATTCGAGGCCGTAGTCCAGCACTTTAGCCACTACACAAAGAAAGATAGAAAGTGAAAGAAAGAAAGACAACTGAAAGGAAGAAAGAAAAGAGACAGTAAAATAAAATAAAAATGTAAAAGTGAAAACAGAAAGAACACAGAAAGAAAAATGAAAGTGAAAGAAAGAAACGTCGAAAAGAAAAAAAACTGAATGAAAAATTGATATAAAGAAGAAAAAGAAAAAGTGAATAAAAACTGAAAGAAATAAAAAAAAAAAGAATAAAAAAATGAAGGAAAAATTGAAATAAAAATAAAAAAGAAAGAAAAAGAAAATTTAAAATTGAAAGATGAATACAAGAAAGAAAGAAAATTTAATTTACAAACTGAAAAAAAGATGTTTTTTCATCTTTTTTTCAGTTTTTAAAGAAAGAAAAAGTGAATGAAAATGGAAAAATAAAAAGAGAAAAAAAAAGTGGATGAAAACTGGAAAAAAGATTTTTAAAAAAAGAAAGTCTGAATGAAAAAAGAAAGATGAAAAAAGAAAGAAAAAGTTGAAAGGAAAATATAAAAAAGAAAAGTAAATGAAAAACTGAAAAAAAAGGGAAAAAAAGAAAGAAAAACTAAATGAAAAACGAAAAGGAAGATTTTTAAAAAATTTAAAAAGGGAATGAAAAACTGAAAGAAAGATGAAAAAAGAAAGAAAAAGGGAATGAAAAACTGAAAGAAAGATGAAAAAAGAAAGAAAAAGGGAATGAAAAACTGAAAGAAAAACGAAAGAAAAAGTAACTGAAAAACTGAAAGAAAGATAAGAAAAGTGAACGAAAAACTAAAAAAGATAAAAAAGATAAAAAAGAAATAGAAAGTTGAAAGAAAAATATATAAAGAAAGAAAAGTAAATGAAAAACTGAAAGAAGGATAAAAAAAGAAAAAAAAACTAAATGAAAACCAAAAAGGAAGATTTTAAAGAAAGAGAAAAAGTGAATGAAAAACTAGGAGAAATATTTTTAAAAAGAGAGAAAAAGTGAATAAGATTCTTAAAGAAAAAAGAAAAAGAGAGAAAAACTGAATGAAAATCTGAAAGAAAGATAAGAAAAAGTGAACGAAAAACAAAAAGAAAAGACAAAAAAAGAAAGAAGAACCGAATGAAAAATTGAAAGAAAGAATTAAAAAGAAAGAAAAAGAAAGAAAATAATGAGTTCAGCTTTAAAAATATACATGAAATAGCCAAGTTGAGACAAGGATAAGGAAAAAGAATCCATTATGAGTTGATGTCGGGGTGTGGGTACATTCCTGAGGGTAGAGAGGTGGACAGTTTGTCTGCGGCCCGACCATGCCAATCTTTCTCACTAACGTCGCAATATTAACTTCCTAAATGGAGTAAAAGAAGAATCTTATTTTTCATTAAAGGTGGGGGTCGCTTTTCTTTGCCGACTGGAATCGATTTTGTATCGATCAACAAACTCTGAAGAGATAAGGAAATAGAAAAAGACAAGGGAAAAGGAGATGAGAAAAGAAATTGGTTGTCTCTCAGTTCCTTCCCCTACCCCCGTTTCTTGAACGCCAATGTTCTTGTTAGTGTATAAGCATCGCTAAACTGTGTACAAAATGGCGCGAATTGGAAGTGATTTTCTGTTCCTTAGATTTCGACTACTGTGTTGTGCATTGTTCGAAATTGTTAACCCGTGGTGAAATAGCACACGATCTCACTTCTATCCGTTTAGAATATGATAATGAAAGAAGAAGAAGAAGAAGAAGAAGAAGAAGAAGAAGAAGATAATTGGTTTCTTTGTTTAATGGCATGTCAACCACCGTGGGTTACTTAATGACAAAACCATTCTTACAGGAGAATAGTAGTGGTGCTATTTAACCCTTTGCTGCGGGGGGATTTGGGACCTCATACCTTTCCCAGGGGTTGTAGTCCAAAAGTGAACGTGATAGCGCAACTAGAGTTCGAACTCGATTACTTTGATGTCGCAGTCCAGTACTTTAGCCATTATGCAAGAAGACTCCCAGAAGAAGAAGAAGAAGAAGACATGGTTGTCATATGCTACATAATATGTGATCGGACATGTCGGAAGTAGTTTGCTGGAGATGTTTTTTGCGAAAATTCTCTAGTCGGATAGATGAGTTAAGCATAATAGCAATCAGATGAAGATATTGCCGAGTAGTCAACATGGAGTTGCGGTTAATGAGCTGAAATACGACATAGTCGTAAGTGAGTTCGAACTCCAATCATGCAATAACATTCACTTTCAGACTAATACCCTTGGAAACTGTATAAATCCCATATCCTCTAGTTATGGGATAAATAGTATCATTGCTGTTCTTCTACAAGAATGGCTTTGGCGGTAAGTAAACCACGAAGTTTGATATGCCATTTAACAAAAAAATCATTTAATAATCCCACTTCTGCTGTTCTACAAGGATGGCTTTGGCATCAAATAACCAAAGAAGGGTGAGATGCCACTTTAACTAAGAAAACAATACCAACGTTATACGATATCGGATTTTGGTTCTGTTTTGTTTGGTTTCATGGCATATCAACCATTGTAGGTTATTTAACGCCAAATCCATTTTCATACATATGAACAGTTCTATTACAAACAATTCAGTTTAACATAAGTTCACTGTTTAGTTCTGTTTGACCCATAGGTAGGAACGTTTCAGGTACTACCACTTGGGAAAGATGGTAATGAAGGTGTTCTTTGCATTCCGCCAAACCCGAACATTACTGGGACCCCTCACCATCAGATTGTTTCGTGTCATAACCAGTTTGAGGTAGTTGTGGGTTTAAATGATGGTGATAGAAAAAGAAAAAGAAATTGGAAAAAAAGTGGAAGGAGAGGAGAGGGAGGGGATTAGGTATGTTCTGTTAATTTTTTAAGAGAATAGTTTGTAGTTAACTTGGTTTTTAAACGAGTCAGATTTCTTTCGTTTGCACACAGTTAAATGGTTTCAAGTATTCCTATTTAACACTAATAATTCTATCTGCACACAGATCCTTTCAAGTATTGCTATTTAACTCTAATAATTCTATTTGCACACAGATGCTTTCAAGTATTGCAATTTAACACTAATAATTCTATTTGCACACAGATGCTTTCAAGTATTGCTATTTAACACTAATAATTCTATTTGCACACAGATGCTTTCAAGTATTGCAATTTAACACTAATAATTCTATTTGCACACAGATGCTTTCAAGTATTGCTATTTAACACTTATAATTCTATTTGCTCACAGATGCTTTCAAGTATTCCTAACACTGATAATTCTGTTTAAAATTAATCCTTTGTTTGCACACTGCTAAATGGTTTCTAGCATTGTTATCTAACACGAATAGTTCTATTTACACTCACTAAGATCGGTTCAAGTACTGCTCGACTATGTAGCTATTGCTGGGGAGAGAATAGAGGGATGCATACCTTTCTCAAAGATATTTGCGTAGTCTGAAATGTAAACAACCTGGTCAAGGATTTGAACTCTGGATCATCGGGTCCAATTTCCAATGACTTTAACCATTACACCACGAGCACCCCATCACTAGTGCATTTACCTTGTATGTGCACTAAAAAGTTTTCTGTCATTAGTGAGGACTTTGGATTGTCCGCCAATGCATCGGGAGACCTAGGTTCAATCCCAGGTCGAGTCATACCAAAGACTCCAAAAATTGTAATTGATGTCTCCTTGGTTAACACTCAGCATTTTAAGGTACGGATCAAGGGTAATATTGGTCAATCCTGGGAAAGGAGTAACGCCTTCCCATACATCTTGGTGTACTAGCTATCGAAAAGTGAGCCTTGGGGTCACCCTCGACTACGGTCGCCAACTTTACTTAACAACTTAGTGTGGACTAATCGACGGATTGATTGATTGATTTTAACTTGATCCCGAGAAACCAAAGTAATCTAATTATTATAAACTGTTTATTATTAACTTTTATTAACCTAAGTTATCTAGTAATCTAAAAGATGAACAAATAATACCTGTGGGTTCTGTCATTAGATTTATAAAAAAAACAACAAAAAAATACTGGTACGCACCTAATAAAACTCTTTTTAAGTTTTCTTAATTAGAATATTAACTATTTTTCTTTTTCCTTTCTTTTTTTTAATAGTTATTTTTTCTTTTCGAGTCATTTTTCAAACTTCCCAAACGACACACGTTATCACATTATCTCCCGTTTTAAGATTTTCGCTTTATTTTTTATTTTCTTTCTCTTACCTATTCAAATTTGAATCTTTTAGAGAGAAGAGCAACATTATTCACAGTTCTATATCTCTTTTATCCGACCAGGTTTATTGTACACAGTTTTTTCCCCATTCTTTTAAATGACGACAACTTTTCGCATATTCTAGCTTAATAAAAAAAGGCCACTTTCCTCACTAGACTTATGGCTTGTTTCTTTTATTGTATATTTTTATCGTTCATAGACACCAGACTATTCATGGATTTATTTCGTGCTTTAAAAAAAACGAGCATTGTGTATATCTTATATCTTCAGGCTTTCTATAATTCTTTGTTGTGTTTCTTTTTCATGTTTAGCAGAATTCGCTAACATCCCCCTTCTCTGTCTGATATATATATATATATATATATATATATATATGAAGAAAGAGAGAGAGAGAGAGAGAGAGAGAGAGAGAGAGAGAGAGAGAGAGGGAATCTAACGGCATGTCTACCCGTCTTGGGTCATTTTGTGCACCGCGTTTAACCTCCGCTCATATTTACAGGCGCCTCTGGTGGTGTAATGGTTAGCAAGCTCAACTACCAAACCTACACGAGTGAGTTCGAGTCTCATTGGGTGCCCCTTTCATATGGCCTTGTGCCACATCTAAGTAAAATGCTTAGTAAATTACAACCTCCGTTCATATTTACGTTTTTTTTAGATAATTTTTCCTTGAAATGATTCTGCACACTGTCCCATCGAATACGAATAATTTTTAAGCAAATCTATCCAACCCATGAAATGGAGCCTAACAGGTACTTCCACTCCGGCTCAATGAGGACCAGAGAGTCATAACAATGAAGGGGTTTTTCAAACTCCAAGATCTCTAGAATCTGTGCTTCAACATCACATGCATTTTAGTTTGGTTTGGTTTCTTTGTTTAATGGCATATCAATCTTTGTAGGATATTTAATGCCAAAGGAATTCCCCTAGAAGAACATGTGTGGTACTATTTAACCCATAGCTGGGAGGATAAGGGGGTTCATACCTTTCCCAAGGGTATTTGCCCGCAAGAGAACGTAGTAGCGCGACTGGAGTACGAACTCGCGTACTACGATTCCGCAGTCAATCGCTTTAACCATTACACCACGAGGGCACCCCCTGAATTTTAGTGTCATACTGAGGAGAGAGAGAGAGAGAGAGAGAGAGAGAGAGAGAGAGCGAGAGAAAGAGAAAGAAAATTATATATATATATATATATATATATATATTATTAAATAAAATAAAATAAAACCGGACTTGATTTTCATTGACCATCACAAGGGCTGATATGCCTTAACACAAAAGCAAACCAATGTATAAGACAACCCGAAAGTGTGTTTTGGGCGTAATAATTGACTAAATCAGGACGTGCCCGTGATGTAATGGTTATCGTCGTAGGAAATGGACACGGCGAAACGATTTCAAATCATGGACGAGACTGATTGCATTTCACATAGCACTAATACCCTTAGGAAAGGTATGAATCCAATTATTCTCGCTCCAGTTATGGGTAAATAGTAGAGCAGATCGGGTTTTTCAGCCTTGGTGAGGCAGCTAGTTTAGGAGAAGGAAAACTCTTAATTCAAACCTGTTAAACTCCGCTTAAAAATTGACCTTGTATCATATCCTGTCCGAGCGGAGGGGTTGGTAAATATGATAATTGACTAAATCTAGTTGTGAGCTCCAGTTCTTCAGTGGAGTACTTCTTTATCGCTATTACCACCAGGTTTACCCTGACCTGGAGTGGTAATACTCATGTAGATCTCAAATATATCTTTTGGAAATCATTCGTATTCAACTGGAAAACGGGACATCATGTAAATGTGAGTTGGCAACCCTAGTCGAGGGCGACCTGAAGGTTCTCTTTTCAATAGCTACAACACTGAGGTGTAGGAGAGGGAGCTACTCCATTACCTGGGTTGCTCAACTTTACCCTTGATCCGTACCTTATAATGTTAAGGGAGTTAAGCAAAGCGGCATCAAGTACCATTTTTTAAGTCTTTGGTATGACTCGACCTGGGATTGAACCCCAGTCTCCATACTAACCCTTATGCCAATGGCCCGGTTGTATGTACCAACACATTATTATTATCAAAGCGTTGGACTGCGGCCCCGAAATAAGCGAGTTCGAAGTCCATGCGCGCTGTTACATTAGTCTTCGAACGAATACCCTTGCGAAAGGCATGAACTCTTTTATCCTCACCCACAATAAATTAACTCGTATCATTGCTTTTCTTCGACAAAGATAGATTTGGCATGAAATACCCCACGAAGGTTGATGTGCCATTAAACAAAGAAACTAAACCTTTACTTCTTGTAAGTTTTTCCCAACCAATATTAGCAAGTGACCTTTCACTCAAGTCTGAGTGATATAATGTCTCTTTGGTTCTCCAGAACTTTTCTCTGTATTCTAGCCGATCTTTGTATATACTGAGAATTCCTCGAGTTCTTTTTCTTTTTTTGAGGGGGAGGGTGGATTTTTGGGATTGTTCCAAGTGCGCCAACTATAATTGGTATCATTATCACACACATGCTCCAGGATGTGCTCGTGATGTAATGGTTATCGTCACAGGATATGGACACGGCGATACGAGTTCAATTCCTGGACAAGACTGATTGCATTTCACATAGCACTAATACCCTTGGGAAAGGTATGAATCCAATTATTCTCCCTCCAGCTATGGGTAAATAGTAGGGCAGACTAGGTTCTTCAGCCTTGGTGAGGCAACTAGTCTAGGAGAAGGAAAACTCATAATTCAAACCTGCTAAACTTCGTTTAAAAAATTGACCTTGTGTCATATCCTGCCCGAGCGGAGGGGTTGGGTAAATAGGATCACACACATGCTCCAAAGGTTTTTTCCACTTCTCTGGCAGGGTCAAAATGTTTTTTTTTATCGTTTCAGTTTTCTTTCTTTTTTTTTTTTTGTTTTATTTTGTGTTTTTTTTTTTTTTCTATGTGGTCCGTCTGGACGGCAAAACCCCCAAGAACGCAAATTCTTTTTTCTTTGTTGATCAACATTAGGTCTGTTCTTCTGGCTAGGATCAGATGATTCGTTAAATCTCAAAATCACAGAAAATTTAACCCGTCTCATTCTACAGAATAGATTCTGGTTTGTGCGCATACCATTTGGAAGTATGGTCAAATTTTAATCTCTTGAATAATTCCCAGTGAATCACAAAATTATTATCATTTCACTTCTAGCCAGTTTTTTTTTTTTCACCGGCGTTAGCTGATGGTCTTTCACAAGAGTCTGAGTAACAGCAAGTCTCCTCAGGTCTCCAGGACTCTCCTCAGTGTTCTGGCTGTACTTTGGAATCATCCTCCGATTTCTAACTCTTCGAGTCTTCTTTCCCAGACTTTGGGAACTGTACCAAAAAATGCTAATTGCAATCATTATTACCGTCACCCTTATGTCCCCACAGCTTTCTTAGTTCTCTGGCAAGGTCCTAGTATTTGTCTTTCTTACGCTTTCTTTTATTTTTACCCTGTGGTCTGCCGATACGGTAAAGTCCTCTATACGGTAATTTTTTTGTTTTTGCTTTTTTTAACGATCACTAGGTCTGGTCTCCTGGCCGGTATTAGGTGATCTGTTGGTACCAGAAAATCCCAGAGAATTTTATGCTTCTCATTTTTCATGACGGATTATGGTTTGGTAATATGGTCAGATTTCAATTTCTTGCATAATACCGTGTGGATCTCCTTTCCACCCAATCATGTCTAGTCTAATATTCTCTTTGATATATTTATTATTTTTATTATTAGTTTTCCACACCAGGTTTAAGTTTGAAGGACAAGTCTCTTCAGATCTACAGGAGAGCACATATTAGTATGGTTATCTAGTTTGACTCTAAGTCGGCGGGACTTAAAAATACGCTGACTAGTTTCTCTTGCAAATGGTTCAGTCCATTCACCACCTCCCAAAAACTGGGTATCCTGGCTATGACACTAATCTGCCTCTGATAGTGAGGTTCCAGTTCTGGAGCTCTGAGGAATGTGGAGTACTCCTTCATTGCCATTACTCCCAGTTCCACTTCAACCTGGAGTGGTGTTACCTGTTAAGATTCCCCCCTATGAGTCAAATCATTTCGTAGGATTATTATGTTACTTGAAACCATACAATTGGGTGCTGGTTATTTATATTAGAAAGGAATAATTGATATCATATAACCGTGTGCCAAAAAAGCCCGCTCAAGAAAGAATTTTGCCCCGTCAGCTGGGGCTGTAGAATACACTGACTGCACCTCTGCAGAGGGGTAAGACTCCCCCAACGAGTGTCCTGGATATGACACTAAACAATCTGATGGTGAGGTTCCAGCAATGCTGGAGCTTTGGGGAATGCGGAGTACCCCTTCATTGTCATCGCTCCCAGGTTCACTCTGGCTCGGAGTGGTAGCACCTGATAGGGCCCTATCTATGGGTTAAATAGAACTAACAGCATACTTATACTAAAATGAATTGAGTAAACGAATCGCTTGAAATAGAAACGTTTTTGACAATTAAACTGTACTTACACTTAAACTGCGTGCTTATGCTTAACTGAATTTTTTCTAATAGAACTGTTTTTTGAAATTAAAACTGTATTTACACTTAACTGAATTATTACATATAACTGCTTGAATAGTTTGAAATGGAAATGTTTTTGACAATTAAACTGTGTACTTATGCTAAACTGAACTGTTTTCAATAGAACAGATTATTTACATAAAAATAGATTTGGCGTTGAATAACCTACAGGGTTTGATATGCCATAAAACCAAACAAACCAAACCAAACCAAACCAAACCAAGAAAGAATTATACAAAAAA
>CAUZXS010000963.1:80000-92500 GCA_963585895.1 Sepioteuthis lessoniana
CATTAACTCGATCGCTTTCTTTCTTTTTTTCTTTCTTTTTCCCTTCCCCCCCCTCTCTCTCTCTCTCTCTGGTTTGTAATAGTTCATTTTCTATTTTTCACTCTTTTTCTCTTCTTTTTTTTCGTATTCTTCTCTGTCTGTCTGTCTGTCTCTCTGGTTTGTAATCGTTATTCTACAACGGATTATATATCTCATTAACTCGATCGCTTTCTTTCTTTCTTTTTTTCTTTCTTTCTTTCTCTTTCTCTCTTTCTCTTTCTCTCTCTCTCTGTCTCTCTGTCTCTCTGTCTATCTATCTATCTATCTATCTCTGGTTTGTAATAGTTCATTTTCTATTTTTCTTTCTTTTTTTCTCTTCTTTTTTCTCATTCTTATTCTCTGTCTGTCTGTCTGTCTGTCTCGCTCTCTCTCTCTCTCTCTCTCTCTCTCTCTCTCTTTCTATCTCTCTCTTTGATTCTATATCATTATGTCCTGTATATTCTAACTGGTCTTCTTTTCTCTATCCTTCATTTCATCGCTTGAAAGTTCTTTCTTTCTTTCTTTCTTTCTTTCTTTCTTTCTCCCGTCTGAACGGTTTTTATATTCATCATCTCTTATACCGGGAAATATTTAGGAAATGAACAAAATATAACAAAATATAATCTCTATAGAATGAAAAAAAAAAAGTAGGCCATAAAAATCTCCCAACGCTGCTTTTGCTGTTGTTTTGGGATCGCCTTAGGCATTATTTTGCTGGATATAAAAAAAAGTGCGTGAGTGTTGAGACAGTGTGTGGGGTGAGAGAAACAGGAATTTCTGCTCAGGAATTGAGAGAACACTTACAATGTGGTGACGCTTTAAGTTCTATGAAGAAATATTTTTGAGTCACTAGGCTGTATAAAAGCAGCAGTTAAATACAGTTGGTCACGTGTCCCTGACGAGAGAAATAAACATAAGTCTAACAGTTTAACCATACACACACACACACACACACACACACACGCACACACACATATATATATTGCATTAAGAGCACCTCCATAATATATCATCATCATCATCATGTCGTGCCGCTAGCACGGATATCCCTGACCCTCTCTCGCCACTTCTCCCTATCGTTCATCGTCTCTTGTAGGTCGTCAGGGTTACATCCCGTATCCTCACATAGGTGCTGAATGTATGTTCGAGCTGGTCGTCCAGCTTTTGCCCGGCCATATGTGGGGGTCCGTAGGAGTACATCACTTATGAGCTCGTCCCTGCTTCTCCAGCAGTGTCCTGCATGTCTGGTTCGTCTAACTTTTCGTGATTGAAGGCAGGTGGCTGTATAGTTGACGCCTTGTGGGGTGTTGCCGCCAGGACTTGTTCAATATTGCTCACAGCATTCTTGTGTAATTGCCGTCTTGCTTCTTCTTCAGCCATTTAGTTTGCGTCCAAGTAGTGCATCCATACAGCAGTATCGATACGACCGCTGCCTGGAAGAAACTGCGTTTCATTTTATCGGTCAGGTCTGATTTCCATATGCAAACCCATAATATATATATATATAATCAAGTCATGCTAACAGCATGGATTTCCCTGACTCTCTCTCTACATCCGTCCCTATAATCCATTAATCCCGACACAGGTCCTCTACAGTGCATCCATAGTCGGCAAAGAGCTGATGTATGTAAGTCCTCCTTACTGATCAGCCAACACTGGCGAGTCCATGTGTTGGAGTCCTGAGAAGAACGTCACTTATATATTTGACCTTGCTCCTCTAGCAATAACCCGCATGTCTTGTTCTTCTTACTTGGATAGTTTTTGAGATGGGAGATAAGTGGCCGGCCAGCAGCTGTCTTGTGGGGTATTGCTTCTCGAATTTGTTCAAAACAGCTCGTACCATTCTTGTGTAGTTCCTATTTAGTTTTTTCTCCATGCGTTTTCTTAACGTTCATGTGGTGAATCCATACAGTAGTATGGACATAGCTACAGCTTGGAAGAAATCCCGAATTATTTTATCAGAGAGATCAGACTTCTGCATGATCAATAATATATCAATAGCTTTCCACGCTTTCGTTAAGCATATATCAACTTCCCTTTCTGTAGGATAAGTATAGTTTTTGTCCACACACAGTTAAATGTCAAAAACAGTTCTATTTCAAGCAATTCAGTTTAGCATAAGTACGCAGCATAAGGTCGAGTCATAACAAAGACTAAAAAAAAGGGGGTACTTGATACCCCTATGCTTAAAACTCAGCATTATAAGGTACGCATCAAGGATAAAGTAGAACAATCCGGGGAAAGGAGTAGCGCCCTCTTCTTCGCCTCAGTGTAGTAGCTATTGAAAAGTGAGCCCTCAGTTCGATTCCGATCGCCAAATTTACTCTGCACTCCTGGAGAATTATATGAAACCTCTTATATATTCTCAATTTGGATAATTCACTGTCTCTACACACACACACACACACACATACACACATAGATATATATATAGCTGTATTAATAATATCCATTGGATCTTGAGAAGTCCTGTTATTTTTGCTGTTATTGATTCATATCAATACCCATAACAGGATGGAAATAAATTTATAATCCTAATGTGAACGGTTTTTGTTTTTATTAAAGGTATATATATATATATATATACTTAGCGTAATCGGTGACCAAGTTCAGATCCTGGACGAGGGTGTTAGCGTTTCGCTTCGTGCTGATGTCCTTCGAAAAAGAATAGATTTATCAATTTAGAAATATAGCAGACTGGGTTCCTTAGCCTTGGGACGGAAACCAGTTCAGAAAAAGGAAAAAGAACTATACTCGTTTAAAATTGACCTTGCATCACATCCTGCCCGTGAGTACATTCACTACTGTTATTGGTTGGTGGTTTTTTTTCATGGCATGTCAACTCTTATAGGTTATTTAATGCCGAATCCTATCCCTATATATATATTAAATATAAGTGCTTTATTGATTCGCTGCATTTTATGGGATATCAACTAGTGAAGGTTATTTAATACCAAATCCTGTTTATACATATATATTAGATATACGTATTTTTTGTTTGCTTGTTTTTTTATGGCATATCAATCTTTGTAAGTAATTTAAGGCTAAATCTTGTTGATATATATATATATATATATATATATATATATATATATATATATATATATATATGCATGTTTAATTGATTGTTTGTATTTTATGGCATGACATTCCTTGTAGATTATTTAAGGCAAAACCCTATTGATACATATATATTAAACATACATGTTTTATCGATTGTATTTTATGGCTTATCAACCATTGTAGGTTATTTAATGCCAAATCCTGTTCATACATATTTATCAAATATACATGTTTTATTGATTGGTTGTATTTTATGGCATGGCATCTCTTGTAGATTATTTAATGCCAAATCCTGTTTATACATATATTTTATAAATATGATTTGTAAGCGAATCGTTTATAGATAACATCATTTTTAATGGCCAGAGTTCATTTGCTCGTACACAGTTTAAATATTGCTATTAAACACTAATAATTCAGATCACCCATAGATAAGACCTTGTCAAGTACTACCACTCTAAGTCAGAGTAGAATTGAGAGTAATGGCTAATGTAGGGGCACTCCATATTCACCAAAGCTCCTGAACTGGAACCTGCCCATCATATGTAGTTTAGTGTCATATCCAGGACACACATTGGGGGAGAGGACTTACTCCTCTGTAGAGGTGCAGTCGGCGTATTCTACAGCACCTACTGACTTGGCAACTATTTCTTTAAGAAATTGGATGAATAAAACTTTTTAATATTATTATATCTCGTTCAACTACTTAGTGTAAAGCAACAAATGAAATAAAATTAAAAAAAAAGACCAACGAATGATTAATAATGACAAGGTTTAATCCAAGAAATTCAGACTGCTTAATACAAATTCAACAGGCCCAGTCGGCTGGGGCTGTAGAATATACCGGCTGCGTTTCTGCAGAGGAATAAGACTTCCTCAACGAGTCTCCTAGATATGCCACAAAACAATCTGATAGTTTGGCTCCTGTAATGCTGGCGCTTTGGGGAATCTGAAGTACCTCTTCATTGCTATCGCTCCCAGGTCCACTCTGGCCCGGAGTGGTAGCACCTAATAGGGTCCTATCTATGGGTTAAATAGAACTAAACATTGCATTTATGCTAAACTGAATTGTTTGACATAGAACTGTTTTGATATGTAAACTGCGTATTTATGCTAAACTGAATTGTTTGAAATAGAACTGTTTTAGTTATAAAAATGGATTTGGTATTATATAACCTACAACCTTGATATGTCATAAATAACCGACAACCTTGATATGCCATAAAACTAAATCAAACAAAAAAACAAACAAACAAACAAACTAACTAACTAACTAACAAACAGATGCAACAACAAAATAAAACAATCTAGAAATCGTACACCAATAAAACAAAATTTGTCTACTAACCTCAGTTTCATGCTGGAACAACTCGTTTAAAAACAAAAATATTTAACTACAAACTGTTCACCTACAAATTATATATATATATATTGCATGGTACTGTCTGTGATCGTGGGTTTTATGCATTCAGCAAAGATATAAAAAAAAAACATATTAATATGGTTAATTTATTGTCCAAAAAGTAGAGGTTATGTGTGTGTACGTGTGCCTAAGTTTGTGTGTTCGGGCAGGATATGACACAAAGGTCAATTTTTAAGCGGAGTCTAACAGGTTTGAATTCAGAGTTTTCCTTCTCCTAGACTAGTTGCCTCACCAAGGCTGAAGAACCTAGTCTGCCCTACTATTTATCCATAGCTGGAGGGAGAATAATTGGATTCATACCTTTCCCAAGGGTATTAGTGCTATGTGAAATGCAATCAGTCTCGGCCAGGATTTGAACTCGTATCGCCGTGTTCATTTCCTACAACGATAACCATTACACCACGGGCACCTCCTCTAAGTTTGTCTGTTATAGAATGTTAGAATGTTTGTGTATGTGCCGTTGCTTGTGCGTACATATATACGTATATTTGTGTATATTTTTTGCATGTATGTGTATGTGTGTGTATTCATATATATATATATATATATACACAAACACTCACACACATAAGCGATTTTTAAATAAAATATTTACAAGATTTGGCATTAAATAGCCCAAGAGGGTTGATATGCCATTAGATATCAACTGATCATTCTACCTTATTACTAATACGTCTCTTACAATTACTAAATGTAAAAAAGCAACAAAAATACTATAAAAGTAAAACTAACCAAACATTAATAAGAAAAAATTAGGACATCAATTTAGAGTTTTATTGAACATGCTTAGAGATTACACTATTGCTTGACTGATCACGTGATTCGATGTAATTATTCCATTGTAGCAAGTTAAAGGAATTAGATCTTAAATGTAGTACGGACGTCTACTGCAACACTTCGTGAATAGAACCTTTTTATAGTCAGTATGCAATCAGCAGATAAGGAACTACTTTAAAAAATACGTAAAGATGGGTGACTTTGGAGGTGCCCGTGTTGGAATGGTTATCGTCCTAGGAAATGGACACGGTGACACGAGTTCAAATCCTCGACGAGACTGATTGCACATCACATAGCACTAATACCCTTGGGAAAGGTATGAATCCAATTATTTCCCTCCAGCTATGGGTAAATAGTAGGGCAGACCAAGTTCTTCAGCCTTGGTGAGGCAACTAGACTAGGAGAAGGAAAACTTTTAATTCAAACCTGTTAAACTTCGCTTAAAAAAATGACCTTGTGTCATATCCTGCCCGAGCGGAGGAGTTGGTAAATATGGTAAAGATGGGTGACTTATTGTTTATTGAGTTCATATATTCTGCAACCTTGTAGATATTTTCCCAGTGCTCTGCCCATTGAGCCATGGAATAAGCGGATTTAGAATTTAAAGAAAATGCAAAAACAAAAAAAAAAAGAAAAAAATCTTAGAATTGATTGACAGCTAAAAACCAGCGAGGTTTAAATAAAAGCGTGAATTATTTTTAAAAATATTCAAAAATAACAAATAAAACGTTTATGATTTAAACAAAATATTAAATTACAAATCTCGTTGAAGACTAAAATTTCTAAACCCTCTCATACCACTTGTATTTTCTTTACATGAAGAAAGAAAGAAAGAAAGAAAGAAAGAAAGAAAGAAAGAAAGAATTATTGCGAGAAAATTAGCATTGAAATAAAAGGAAAATTGACATGGTGATAAAAAGGGCAAAGAAGAAAGAATTATTGAAAGAATTAAGAAAATGAAAGAATTAAAATAGAAAGTTAGTAAAAAGAAGGAATAAAAGTTAGTGAAAAGAAAGAAAGAAAGAAAGAAAGAAAGAAAGAAAAAAAGAAACAAACAAACAAACAAACAAACAAACGAAAGAAAGAGAATCAAGTGCTGATTGTTGATAGAATAATAACAAATGAAAGAAAGAGAAATAGTAGTAGAAAGGAACAAGCAAACAAAAGAAAGAAAGAAAAAAAAAAGAAAACTGATTATTGAAAGAATCGATATATATCAAAGAAAGAAAGAAAAAAGAAAGAAAGAACTGATTATTGAATGAAAGGAAACAAATGAAACAAAAAGAGAGGTGCCTATTACAAAAAATGAAAAACGAATAAGCAAACAAACAAACAAAGCAAATAAAGTAAAAAAAAAAAAAAAGAATACGGAGAGAATTAATAAAAAAAAAACATGGCTGATCAGTCATCAACTGGACAGTCATGTTTTGTTTTCTTTTGCAGGAGTCAATAAAAAAAATAGAATAAAATAGATAAATAAAATGATCTGAAGAAGTGTAAATGTTCTCCCACCCTGCATAGCGATGATCATGTGATCGTCTATTTTAATTACTTCATGAGATATACGACACTTCCGCTGTCAGTAGTTTCGGCCAACACTGTCAGATCGTCACTGAACTTGTTTTATGACCCTTCATTTAACCAGAACTCCGTAGGTGAACTATTTTTTAAAAGGTATTATTAACGTCTATTTCTTTATTTGAAGAGTCCAAACCAGGAATAATAATAATAATAATAATAATAATAATAATAATAATAATAATTATTATTATTATTATTACACCTAAAAAAATACCAAACTATTAAACTCCAGGCCTTGATGTCATACACGAATTCTGGTTTTAAAAAATTCACACCCATCCACGACAGACTGTCTACTGAAATCAATAGATGTCTACAAGAAGTAGATATACCTGAATGAATGATCAAGGGCAATACCACCCTGATCCAGAAAGACCCAACCAAAAGGATCTGCTCCAAACAACTACAGACCCATAACGTGCCTACCGATGATATGGAAAATACTAACGGCACAAAGCAGGGAGGAAGGGGAGTTACCACTCGCTAATAAACCGCAGGATGTTCCCCAAGGAGCAGAAAGGATGCCGTGAGGGAACCAGAGGGACAAGAGACCTACTATACATCGATCAATGAAAGTAAAGCGAAACTGAAAAATCTAGCTATAGCTTGGATTGACGACAAAAGGGCTTCCGACATGGTGCCCCAGACCTGGATAATACACTGCCTGAAAATGTACAAAATATTCAATGAAGTCTTTACATTTATTGAGAAAACTGTGGAAGCCTGGAGAGTGGAGTTGACAGCTGGAAGAAAAAGCTTAGCTCAGGTTAAAATCAAGGGAGGGATCTTCCTGAGAGATGCACTATCACCATTAATATTTGTTATCGCGATGATGCCACTCAACCACATACTTCAGAAATGCACAGGCGGATACAAACTTACCAAATCGCAGGAATAGATCAATCACCTAATGTACATGGATGACATCAAACTTTTTGCAAAAAACGTCAGAGAATTGGAGACTCTAATACAAAATTTGAGAATGTAAAGTCTGGATATAGGGATGGAATTTGGCATAGAAAAATGCGCCATGCTAATAATGAAAAGTGGGAAACGGCACATGACAGAAGGGATAGACCAATCAAACCAAAAAAAAAAAAAGATTAGAACACTTGGGGTAAAGAAACGAACAAATATTTGGAAATATTGGAAGCTGACACCATTCAAAAAGTAGAGATGAAAGACAAAAATCAAAAAACAGTACCTCAAGAGGACGAGAAAGCTACTCGAAACAAATCTATATAGCAGGGACCTTATGAAAGGAATAAATACTTGGGCAGTCCCCTTCGTAAGATACTCGGGACTATTTTTGAAGTGGACCAGAGAAATGAAAGAAATCGACAAGAGAACGAGGAAACTAAAGACCATGCATAAAGCCTTACACCCCAGAGATAAAGTTGACAGACAATATGTATCAAGAAAAGAAGGATCCGCGCCAGGTTAAGGATTTAAAATTAATTCCTCGGTCCCGGTGGGGACCTTCTCCACCCAGGCAATATTCGCATTGCCGAGTTGAGTTTATCACTTGGCACCTGATGCACCCCAAAAGAGGAGTGCTGAGGGGATCCGTGTGTGGTCTCTCACAGTAAGACGGTTTGGTTTTGCTTGGTTTAATGGTATATCAACTTTCGTGGGTTATTTAATGCATAATCCTTGTAGAAGAACAGCAGTGAAAGTAACACATAGCTCGGAGGTTAAAAGGGTTCATACCTTTTTCAAGTCCGAAAGTAAACGTGATAGAGCGACCGGAGTTCGAACTCGTTTACTTCAAGACAGAAATCTTGCACGTTAGCCATTGCGCTACAGGGACTCTCCCCTCTACTGTAAAATGACTGATGAATGTCTTCAGTTCGTTAAAACTCTTGGGAAAAGTGTGAATCTATTTGTTACCACCTGGATCAGCTTTGGGAAAATAGTAGGGTAGACTACGCTCTCTAACCTCGTATTCTCAACTAGCCTCTGAAAATGAGTTGTCGACCTAAATCGAGGGTTACCCGAAGGCTTCCTTTTCAATAGCTACTACACCGAGGTGTAAGGGATGGCTCTACTCTATTCCCTGGATTGTTCCACTTTACCCTTGATCCTTACCTTATAATGATGAGTGCTAAGCAAGGCAGCATCAAATATCATTTTTTGAGTCTTGGGTATGACTCGATTTGGGATTGAACCCCGGTCTTCCGGACCATTGGCGAACACTTAACTTGGCCCGGTTAAAATAAAATTACTACAATTATCAGAAAGACATTTGTTTCTTTTCATCACAAAGATGATCGTTGATCACAGAAGACACTGTTTCCAGTATTTCTGTTCCGTCGTTGACAACACAATACTTCTCTTCTGTTAAACAAGAATAAGCGAATGATAGAAATTTCCTTTCGTTCAAACTATGGTTTTCTGAAAGAAAAAAAAATCTAAAAAGTCAGTTTCTGCAATTATTCAAGAGACTTTGGTGTGACCGTTTCTTAGCCCGGCAAGATGATCAGACCAGTACTCGGCTTCTGTTGTAGACAACGCAACTGTTTCAAGCCATTACAAATACTCAACACTAGTGACATTGTATCATACTAAGGTTAGCAAATATAATGGGCGTCTCTTTCTTTCGTTATTTTTTTTCACTAACTTTTGTTCTATCTTGTCATTATCAAAATGTTTTTAATCTTTCTTTTAGTCGTTCTTTCTCTCATTTCACAATCTTTCTTTCTTTCTTTCTTTCTTTCTTTCTTTCTTTCACTCATGTCATAATTTTTCTTTATTTCTTTTCATAAACTTTCTTTCTTTCTTTCTTTCTTATAATCTTTCTTTCTCTTATTTCATAATTTTTCTTTGTTTATTTTCATAAAATTTCTTTCTTTTTTTTCTTTCTTTCTTTTTTATAATCTTTCTTTCTATCATTTCATAATTTTTCTTTGTCTATTTTCATAAACTTCCTTCCTTTGTTTTTTTCTTTATTTCATTCTTTTTTGCTCTCATTTCATAATCTTTGTTTGTTTGTTTGCTTGTTCCTTTCTTTCTTTCTTTCTTTCTTTCTTTCTTTCTTTCTATTCGGTTCTGTTTTAATTTTAAACATTTCCCTTTAGAAAAAAATCCCACAATATTACGATTCCACATTATTCTTTTATTCTTCTAAAAAAACTCCGTGCCCTGAGTATATCCCTAAATCATATCTGATGGCGAGGTTTCGGTTCTGGAGATCTGTGGAGCATGCTGAAAACCTTCATTGCAACCCATTACTCCCAGATCCACTCTGACCCGGAGAGGTAGGATCCCATTCATGGCTCAAACAGAACTGTCTTCAAATAATTCGTGTTTGATAAAATCGTGCGCAAAGAAAGAAAATCTCTTAAGAAACAACTACATGAAAAGATTTAAATCTGAACGTACCATGAAAGTGATTGCCCAAACAATATTTAGAATCAAAGACACTGACATTATTTGCGTATCTTATTGCTGTTCTCACATTTAAATTGAAGGTTAATTGTGATAGTATCGCGCTCAGGGATTATATTTGTTATTCTAGCAAATTAAACCAATCAATGCAAAGTGATTAGTTAATGACTAATCAAATAAGTCCTAATTGGGTGACGTTCACGGAAGACTTGTGGGGAGTGGTAGGAGTTCAATATTATTATTACTGGTGACGTCACTCCGATTCAGGCGACCGAGAGACTGAGCTGGGTGGCTAGTCTTTGTGTCATTTACACGGGAATGTCTTTTAAACATTTTCAGCACAACACCCATGTCGTTTGCGAGATTAAAGAGATTAGTTGCGTGTTATGAACCTTATATCAACTTCCATAGTTTAATGATGAAAAAGTATCTCTTTATACAGCAAATATCTTAACATAATCTCATTCAGCATCAACGCACTTGTGCAATGAATATTAACCGCATGCCTCGAACATTGTACAGTAAAAGTTTCGGATTGTTTGTTTGCTTTGTTTAATTGCATATTGGCATTCGTGAGTTTTTTAAACTAAAGCCATCCTGGTAGAAGAAAAGTAATGGTGCAAATGAACCCATAGCTAGGGGGAATAATGGGATTCATGCCTTTTCTAAGGGTATTAAACCAAAAGTGAACGAAATAGCGCGACTGGAGTTCGGACTCATTTTCTACGATGCCACAGTCTAGCAAGTTAGCCACTTCACCACGAAGATTACCCTGAGCAAGTTTCAATACACAAATAGCTAGTAACTGCATACCAGGAAAAAATAGATATATTGATCCACCCCGTAAAGAAAGAAAGAAAGAAAGAAAGAAAGAAAGAGATAAAGAAAGAAAGAGCGAGAGAGTAAGAGAGAGAGAGACAGACAGAGAAATAGAGATCTATGTTAGAATAGAGTCTACGGTACTGGGTGACTGTCAGTTTCTTGTCTATGTGATCATCAAATCAAGACTGTTGACTCTATACAAACTTTTGCCCAGTCGGCTGGGGCTGTAGAATACACCAACTGCATCTCTCCAGAGTAGTAACCTCCCCGACAACGAGTGGTGTCCTGGTATGACAATAAACAATCTGATAGTGAGGCTGGAGCTTTGAGGAATGTGGAGTAACCCTTCATTGCCATCACTCTCAGGTTCACTCTGGCCCGGAGAGGTAGCACGTGATAGGGGCCTATGGTCAAATAGAACTAAACTGTGTACTTATGCGAAACTCTATTGCTTGAAATAGAACTGTTTTGACATGTAAACTACGCCCTTATGCTAAACTGAATTGTTTTAAATACAACTGTTTTTGACATGACTTTGAAACTATACTTATGCAAAACTGATTTTTTTTAAATAGAACTTTTGACATTCAACTGTGTGTGGGCAACAACTTTACTTATAATAAACTGAATTGTTTGAATTAGAACGGTTTGATTAAAATGAATATCTTGAAATAAAAATCTTTTTGACAATTAAACTGTGTACTTATGCAAAACTGAATTGTTTGAAATAAAACTGAATATTTGTATAAAAATGGATTTGACATTAAATAACCTACAGAGGTTGATATGCCATAAAACCCAGCTAACCAATCAATTCAAACTTACATCAACGTGTGCTCAACGACTTATAATGAGCACTTTTTTCTATCAATAGACAAAACAATATATATATATATATATATATATATATATATATATTCGATAGCCTGATGAAGAAAAGAAAAATATTTTGCACTATTCATCATAAAAAAAAACCTTTTTTTTCAATGATGTTTGCTCAACGCTTCACGGTTGGCATTAATCAGGGAAACTTTTAGATCCAAATTCAGTTTTTAGTCCAATTGGCTGGAGCTGTAGAATACACTAATTACATCTCTCCAAAGGTGTAAGACTCCAGACCACCGCAATGAATGCTCTATATATTGACACTAAACAATCTGATGACAGCAATCCTCGAGCAGAAAAAAGCTTTTTCTTCATAAGCATTGCCATCTAACGAATGCAACTAATGGTGGCAAATAAGCATCCATTTTCTCAAATATATATAAAAACTAGTATATATTTATTAATTATCATTATATAATAGTTCTATCACAGATATTGAGCACTCTCCATATTAAACTGCATTTGGTCGACTACTAACCCACCAAGTGAGATAGTGACAACCATAAACTGTTTTAATATATATATATATATATGTGTGTGTGTA
>CAUZXS010000963.1:97500-135000 GCA_963585895.1 Sepioteuthis lessoniana
TCAGTGTATTCTATAGGCCCAACCAACTGGACGAAAATAATATTTAATATATGTGTATAAACAATATTTGGCATTAAATAACCTACAATGGTTGATATAACATTAAACCAAACAAAACAAAATTAAATGTGTTCAAGCAAATGACTGATGTTATATTGTTATCGTTACTCAGCGATACTTTAAAAACCATTTAACTGTGTGCAAACAAATGATTTTTAGTTAATAAATTGATTCGTATTAAATAGAAATATTTAAATCCATTTAACTGTGAAAAAAAAATGAGCTCAGGCTCCTTTTAAAAATGTTATCAGCAAAATGTTTACAAATTATATGTATTTCGTATCTATGTATAAAGAGGATTTTGCATTAAATAACCTGCAATGGTTGATATGCAATAAAAGTCAATCAAATCATATATATATAATACTTATGTATAAAGAGGATTTGGCATTAAATAACCTACAATGGTTGATATGCCATAAAACCCAATCAAACCAAATCATATATAATTAATACATATGTATAAAGAGGATTTGGCATTAAATAACCTACAATGGTTGATATGCCATAAAACCCAAACAAACCAAATCATATATATTTAATACATATGTATAAAGAGGATTTGGCATTAAATAACCTACAATGATTGATATGCCATAAAAATCAACCAAATCAAATCATATATATCTAATATTTATGTATAAAAAGGATTTGCCATTAAATAGGCTACACTGTTTGATATGCCACAAAACCCTACCAAACTAAATCATATATATATATATATATATATATATATATATATATATATATAAAGAGGATTTAGCATTAAATAACTTACATTGTTTGATATGCGATAAAACCTAACCAAACCAAATCATATATGTTTAATATATATGTATTAAGAGGATTTGGCATTAAATAACCTACAAGGGTTGATACTCTGTAAAACCAGATCAAACCAAACAAATTAAAAAAAAACTTAGCACTTTTGGGTTTATGCATCTAATATAGGAAATATGATATTGTAAATGTAATGTGTACGCATGCATGCACGTCTATTTCTGTAGGTGTTTGTCTGTCTCTCTCCCCATTCAATATATATATATTGTCATCCACAGACAGATCTGTTTCGTTCTATCAGAACTCATCAGTGTGGCTAGACAGTATCTCCCCGTAGCTGGGATCGAAACCCGGTTGACTGAAACACCAAGCCGAGCTTCTAACCATTTAGCTACAAGGAGAAATTAGCTACGAAATACATTTTTAAACGGTTATGAATCACAATTAGTATTGTTTACATACATCCGTTCAAACGGCCGCCGAGATCTCAATTCAAATACGAAGAGACTTGCAAAGGCGCTAATGGCAACACGAATACTTCTTCGCTAGAGAACTCAACCCTACGGGGATAGGGGAGTATATATATCTATTGTCATCCACACACACATATATATATATATATATATATATATATATATATATATATATATATATATATATATATATATTGTTGTAGAAGTAGTATCCTACACTCACACTTCACAAACAATGAACTCACCCAAGATGGCTGTCGTAGCAGTACCCTACACTCACATTGTACCATTGTACAATCAATGGACTCATCAAAGCTAGTGACTTAATCTGTGACTTCTATTTTTCTTTCGGGGTTGAGTTGAGTTTTGTTGAATAAAGCTTATCACTTTTACTGTTGATCTGATCTTCGCTTTATTTCATACAATAGTTCAATCAATCAATCAATCAATCTATATATATATATATATATATATATATATGATTTGAACTAGGGAATCATATTTGATAAACACGACTAAAGCCAAGCTAAAAAAACATAAAAAATAAACGAAACTAAAGGGCCATTTCGATTGGTGTACTTTTAATTAATACGGTCCGTAAATATAACAAATCACTAAAACTATAAAACTATTAATAGCGAAGCGGTAAGTAAAAGCCTGGAGTCGCGTGACCAAAAACATTATATATATATATATATGGATGTATGTATTCATTCACAGACACAAATCCAGGAATGAAAAAGAACCACAACCTTATCAAAACGGCGTCACTATAAACGTAAAAATGAGGTGTAATGGTTATCGTCCAAGGAAATGAACACGGCGACACGAGTTCAACCCTGGACGAGACTAATTGCATTTCACATAGCACTAATACCCTTGGGAAAGGTATGAATCCAATTATTCTCCCTCCAGCTATGGGCAAATTGTAGGACAGACTGAGTTCTTCAGCCTTGGTGAGGCAACTAGTCTAAGAGAAGGAAAACTCTGAATTCAAACCTGTTAAACTCCGCTTAAACATTGACCTTGTGTCACATCCTGCCCAAGCGGAGGGTTTGGGTAAATATGATAAACGTAAAAAGGAGCGCCCAAATCAGTCATTAGCTTCCTGAAGAAAATTCTAAAGTCAGAAAGACGTGTAACAGCAAAAAAAAAAACAAAAAAAAAAAAACAAATTTTAAACCAAATTCACTTGGGGACGTATTTATTTTCAAGTATATATATATATATATATATATATATATATATATATATATATTTCTTTGTTTAATTGCTTATCATCATTTGTGGGTTATTCAATGCTAAAGCCATGATTGTAGAAGAACATTAGTGGCAGTATTTAACAAATAGCTGGGATAATAAGGGGGTTCATACCTTTCCCAAAGGTATTTCTTAAAAATTGTGCGAAATAATTGTTTTTCATTTTGTTCTGTTGATCAATAGATATATAGGAAATCCCTTTTAAATATTCATTTAAAGTAAACAAAGAAAATATTATATCGAAATTGACTTAAACAGATAATCAAATAATAGGGCATGATACAGAAATTATTTCTTAACAAATCGAGGATAAAAACAAAAGCAAAAAATGTCAAACTTTACACTCAGTCCATAATAGATAAATGAAAAGAAGGTAGTCTTATACAAGAGACATATCAAATGAATAGAGGTAGACCTATACAAGAGACATATGATAAATGAATCGATGTAGACTAATACATGAGACATATGCTAAATGAAAAGAAGCTAGACTTATACAAGAGACATGATAAATGAATAAAGGTAGATATATACAAGAGATATATGATAAAGGAAAAGGAGCTAGACTTATACAAGAGACATAAGATAAATGAATAGAGGTAGACTTATACAAGAGACATAACAAATGAATAGGGGTAGGCTTATACAAGAGACATATGACAAATGATTTCTTTGTAGAAAACCAGTAACCCACCTATAAATAAAATATACGGTGAATAAATGTTTCCTTGGCCTAAAATCAAGAATCGACCTATACGCTTGTCATATGAAATCTGACTGATTTCTAGGCCCAAAGTCCGGTTCGACCTATGCAAGAAGTCTATAGCCTAATGAATTCTTGGTCAAAAATCAAGAATCGACCTATACATGAAATCATAAATGATTTATTTGGCTTCAAACCAAGGATCAACCTTTAATAAATGGTTTCTTTGCTGAAAATCGGGGATCGACTTATACATGAGATATATGACAAATGTCATTCTGTTGTAAACTAAATTGGTAGTTTTTGTTTATCTAAATCGGTGGAAATATAATAATTGGTTAAAAACTTTCCCTTATATCGATTTTTCAAATAACATTGACGGTAAACGTTTTTATAGTTATTCTCCCAAAGGTTAAAGTGACAGAGATAATTGACAGAGATTAACGGTGTCGGGTTTTCATTCGGAAATGGTCAACACTTTTTCTTTCAGATTTGGATTTCAACTTCACAAGCTGTTTACACCCAGGGCCACCTAGCCTGAATGGTAGTTGGTTACCCTTTTTGACGGCTTTTGCCGCCTTGCTCACTGTACGTTTTTACGACTCTCCGTCCCTCAGTCCGTCCCAGACTTGTCCGCCGTAGTTATTGACAACAAAACTTATGCTCTCCATTTTGCCAAATAATACCGTGTGAATTACATCTCGGAGTTGCAAAAATTTCAAAACTACTAAAAAATGTCCTCAGCTAAAATATTATAAATGGCGATGAATGAAACTTTTAAAAGTTTTTTTTTTTTTTGGCTATACAATAATCAGTTTCTTGGCAACTGAACTTTTATCAGGAATCAATTATTATTGATATAAAGATTTTAGTTTATTCAAAGTTAAATACGGTAAATTTCGGCGTATAAGTCGACCTTTTAACCCAGAAAAAATCTCTACAAAACCAGTGGTCGACTTATACGGCAGGATTAAATCCAAACCTTTACGTCTGGTTGACCACACTTTGATAAAAATTTGCATTTTAGATCTACCATATAAGTCAAACCCGAGTTTTAGAGAGATTTTTTCTGGCTAAAAATGTCAACTTAGGAGCAACAATTTACGGTAGTTTTTCTTTTTTCAGACTTAAGTTGGATTGTCTTAAGTTTATTATGGAAAGCACAGATGTATATATCAAACTTATTTTCTTTTTTTTTTCTCTCTGACGTTGCACAATCCACAATTTTATGTTTAAAAGAAAGAACTTTTTACATTGGCAATTGTTGGAAAAAGAATATTGCTGCAAAGTTAATCTCCCATTTTCTTTAAACATATTTCTTGATTACAAAACAGATTTTTAATGATAAACTATTATTTTTTATGCATGTTTTGTTCTTTTGTTTATTTGGTGTTTAACTTTAGTTGACTCGTAATCAACTGATATGCTGTTGAGGCGCCTCGGGTGGTTTAATGGTTAGCGAGCAAGACTAGCAAGCTTTTACGAGTGAGTTCGAGTCTCATTAGGTGACCCATTAATTTGATTGAGAAGGAAGTGAACTTTTCCAGGTGAATCATTTCCTAAAAATAATAATGTTATAAATTGCTTATTATCAACATGTTAAAATTTCCTGTTAGAATTTTAAATTATCACTCTTGGAAATTTTCAGAAAGTTAGAATGCCTAAAAGTACACAAGTAATAAAAAGCTTCTTGAAATTAAAATGAATCCTAATTAGAAATATTAGCCAAATGACTTTGAGATATTAATAATGAACTATGAACAAATAAAGTTCATATTAAAATTTAATATTGGCGGATTTGAAATAAGCTTCAATTAATCTATTAAGTTGAGTTAATATTTCGTTGATGTACTTAAAACTCAATCGCAAAAGATTTAAGAATACATTAGAAGACAAAAGTAAGTCAATCTTAATAGCTTGGTTTGATCTGTCGAATTTTAAAAGGTGTACGTCCAAAAAAACCTTGAGGCAACAATATTATTTGTCGTCTTCTCCAAGGCCTTTGACTCCATACACAGAGTGAAGATGGAGCAAATAATACTCGCCTACAGCCTACCCAAAGAAACCGTGGCAGCCTCAATGATACTATATAAAAACACGAAAGTAAAAGTCTGCTCCCCAGATGGAGACACAGACTACTTCGACATTGTAGCAAGTGTACTGCAAGCAGAAACATTAACCCCATACCTGTTTATCATCTGCCTTGACTACGAGCTTAGAACGTCTATCGATAAAATTAAAGATAACGGTTTCAAGTTGTTAAAAAAAGAAGAAGCAGAAGTTACCCCCGCACAAACAATTACGGACAAGGATTACGCCGATGATATATCGCTTCTGGGAAATACACCCGTCCAAGCTGAAACCCTGCTACATAGTCTGAAACGAGCAGCTGCTGGTATAGGCCTCCATGTCAACACATACAAGACGGAAATTCATTTGCTTTAATAAAAAGGCGACATCTCCTCACTAAATAGTAGTCTCTGCAACTAGTGGACAAATTCACCTACCTAGGAAGCAGTGTCTCGTCAACCAAGAAAGACATCAACACGCGACTAGCAAAGGTATAGACAGCTATCGACAGGCTACTGGTCATATGGAAGTCAGACTTGACCGATAAAATGAAACGGAGTTTCTTCCAAGCAGCTGTCGTGTCGATACTGCTATATGGATGCACTACATGGACGCTAACTTAGCGTGTGTAGAAAATGTTGACGGCAATTATATTAGAATGCTGCGAGCAATATTGAACAAGTCCTCAACAAAGCAGCAGCTATACGGGCACCTACCACTCATCATGAAAACTATCCAAGTTAGACGAACCAGACATGCAGGACACTGCTGGAGAAGTAAGGACGAACTCATAAGCGATGTACTCCAGTGGACTCCTCCACATGGACGAGCAAAGACAGGACAAACGACAAGAACCTATATACAGCAGCTCTGTACTGATACAGGATGTAGCATTGAAGATTTTCCAGCAGCGATGGACGATAGAGACAGGTGGTGAGAGAGGGTCAGAGAGATCGGTGTTTGCAGCGTGACATGGTGATGATGATGATGATGAATAGCATCAGATCAACTTTCTTGGGTTATTTGATATCAAATCCACCCTTGTCGATGAACAGCAGTGGTATTATTTGTCCAATACCGGGGGATAAATGGGTTCATAGCTTTCCTTGTTAGAGCTTAGATGAGTGACTGTTGAGTGATGACAAACTATTTTGTTCCTTTCAACAAACTAACACTTTCAAAATATTTGATTTTTTTGTGATTTACTCAGTTTTTCTTTTTCTCCGAAGTGTCAATTTCTTTTCACAAAGAGCACACACACACATATACATACACACACATACACACACACGCTCTCTCTCTCTCTCTCTCTATATATATATATATATATATATATATATTCTTTGACGAAAGCAACAAACTGGAAACATGCACATATGTAAGAACGAAATGAAAAAATAAGTCCTAAAAAAATACAAATCTCTTCGTTGACCTATTCATTTTAAAATATCTCTTTCTCTCTTTGGGCCGGCAACAAAAATTTATATATATACATATACATATGATATTAAAATTATAAGTTAAAAACGGGATTTTAAAAAAAAATTCTTTTTGAAATTATCATTTTGGCTCTACGACATTTTTTAAAAATAATATTTGGTTTAATTGGTAATGGCATATGAACCATCGTGGGTTATTTAATCCCAAAGCTATCTTTGCTATGGAACTATTTAACCCATAGCCGGTGGGGAAAGGGTTTCCAATCTTTCCCAAGAGTATAAGTCCGAAAGCTCGACTGTAGTTTGAACTCGTTCACTACAATGTTACAGTCCAGCATGTTTGCCACAACGACACTTGCCCAGTCAGCTGAAGGGGGGGTAGAATTCACCGTCTGTACCTCTGCAATAATGAAATATCAATGAAAGAAGTGAAATAATTGCAAGTGATTGCTTTTTGCAAGGGTGGCTATAGAATACACCGATTGCACCTCTGCAGAGGGGTAAAACTTCTCCAACGAGTGTCCTGTATATGACACTAAACAGTCAGATGGTGGGGTTCCAGTAGTGCTGGAGCTTTGGGGAATGCGGAACACCCCTTCAATGCTGATTGAGAGTTTTTCAGAGAGTTGTGGGTTTGACACGCAAGCCACAATTCAGTTGTGCACCTGTCCTTTCTGCAAAGGATGATCGAATTCTGACTCGTTCTTTGGTTTCCCCATAAGCAAGCAGGTTCCTGATGTCTTCCTGGATGCAAAATATTTCTCTTGTCACGTTAATGCTAACTGACACACACGCAAGGAATTTCAGTTTTACTGCTGCTTTTGATTATTTGTTAGTCGATAGTTAGCCAAAATACGATTGAATTTTGAAGCAAGAAGGAGAAAAAGAAGGATGGGCTATTTGTTAGGTATTTCTAGTGGCTCACTTTTAATCTGAACTCTTTGAGTCTGGAGATTAAATTCTGCCGACTGTCCGTGTTCAAAGCCGGATACCCTCTGACCTCTGATAAGAGAGATATCCCCTTACCTTGCAAAACACTTCTTCAGATCGTCTAGTGTGAACTTCAAATGATGGCTGCTTCGCTATCTGGGATTTGTCATTTATTTTGTCGATATGTTGGGGCCGGCCGATGATTTCGTTTATTTATTTATCTATTTCTTTGATTTGTTTGGCTTGATAGAGTCCTCCTTTTATTCATTTATTCATTCAAGTCTTAAACCAAGCAATCCATGCAGTCTCTAGCATCGCTAGCCGGCCGTGTGGCTTCGTCCGCATGGTGTTCGTTCCGGTAGCAACAATGACAAGTATAGATTCATAATACGCTAGACCTTAGGGTCACCTGCCTTCGTGTCGAGAGACTTAACAATGATTAACATAGTTCACATTGCACCTGGCCTTCGGGCCTAGTGAATCAATGACCAGCATAGACCAGCAACGCCCGTGTAGCGACTCGTGCGCAATCTCCTCCTCCCTAATGCCCACTAAAAAAAGATCTTGTGTCAAATCCTGTCTGGTACCAGGGATGGATAAATCAGGTCTTAAACTAAGCAGTACTTACTATCCGGCACCGGACATAATGAAATATAGATACATAAAAGGATGCATAAGATATTGAAGCTTACTATGGAGTGTTCAAAAAAGAATCTATAGGAAAGAAGTTTACATTATATATACTTATATATGAGCATTTTCTCTTTTAAACATGTTTGAATAGATAGGAAAGACACTTTAAGTCTGCCTATTCTATCTTTGATCAATTCAAATCATCCTATGAGTCGTTTGACTTTTGGATGGAATGAATTTAGGAAGGATTCGTATTTTTCTATTTAATCAAACATATATATATATATATATATATATATATATATATGTGTGTGTGTGTGTGTGTGTGTGTGTGTGTGTGTGTGTGTGTGTGTGTGTGTGAACTAAAAAGTAATCACTTGCAATTATGTCACTGATATTTCATAATCATTTAGGGGTTTGGTTTGGTTTGGTTTTATGGTATATCAACTATTGTAGGTTATTTAATGCCAAATGCATTCTATTTCAAACAATTTAGTTTAAGCTACAAAAATAGCTTCATTTCAAACACTTCAGTTTAGTATAAATATGCAGTTTAGTTCTATTTGACCCATAGATTGAGCCCTTACAGGTGCTACGACTTCAGAGTTGACCTGGGAGCGATGGCAATAAAGGGGTACTCCGCATTCCTCAAAGCTCTGGCACTACTGGAACCTCACCATCAGATTGTTTAGTATCATATACCAGGATATTCGTTGTAGGGAGGGTCTTACCCCTCTGCAGAGAAGCAGTCGGTGTATTTTACAGTCCCAGCCGACGGGGCAATCTTTTGGGGTATTTTCTTTTCTTTTTAAAGACTTCATCACCGGGAACTCGAGTAGCCGTGATAAAAAAAAAATGAAATAATTGTAAATGATTGCTTTTAGTTTGTATGCACCTCATCTCTTGGGTATCGAGCACTCTACAACCAACACTTGTAGGGGAGTCCCCCGTGGCTAATGTATTAGACTGTGAAATTGTAGTTCGAACTCCAGTCCTGCTATTACATTCAGTTTGGGACTCATACCCTTGGGAATAGAATGAACCCTCTTATTGTCCCCAGCTATCAGTTAAATAGCATCACAGTGGTTCTAATCGGATAGCTTTGGTATCAAATAATACCATTACTCTTATTCTAAAAAATGTTTTGATCGTAAATAGAAAGCCATTGATTTTAAAATTCGACAAACGCACAAGTATATAAACTAATACAAAAATACATAACCGGGGCACCAAATGAATTTGCGCTATCGATATACAAAAGAAATTTCAAAATCTGAAAAGATATATACAAAAATGAATTCATGGACACTCACTTATTTTTTAAAGATACACAAACACACAAATATGAATAAATATAACCAACACTTCTGGAGGTGCCCGTGGTGTAATTGTTATCGTCGCAGGATATGGACACAGCGACACGAGTTCAAATCCTGGACCTGACTGATTGCATTTCACATAGCACTAATACCCTTGGGAAAAGTATGAATCCAATTATTCTCCCTCTAGCTATGGGTAGATAGTAGGGCAGACTAGGTTCTAGGTGCCTTGTTGAGGCAACTAGTCTAGGAGAAGGAAAACTCTGAATTCAAACCTGTTAAACTCCGCTTAAAAAATTGACTTTGTGTCATATCCTGCCCGAGCGGAGGGGTTGGGTAAATATGATAACCAACACTTCTGCGCGAGCAGGATGCTAGAAGAGGTGAATATTTTAAGCTGAGTTTAACAGTTTACAATTCAGTGTTTTCCTTCTCCTAGACCGGTTGCCATATCAAGGTTAAAGAACCCAGTTTGCCTCACTATTTACTCATTGCTCTATGGGAAATACAAATCGTCCAGGATTTGAAATCTGGTCACCGTGTCGATTTCCTATGACAGTAACCATTACACCACGTGTACCTCCAAAATGCATACATGTATATTTGTATGTGTGTGTGTGTGTGTGTATGTGTGCAAGTGATGCAAGCAATGGCTGATCGTGAATGAGTATACAAATATTTATGTATATAAATATATGTGAGCGTGTGTGTACGTTCTATACTCACAATAACAATCAAAGCAAAAAAAAAAAAAAAAAAAGACCGTAAAAAAAAAGAAAGACAAGAAAAAACTAAAGCAAAAACGATGAGCAACATGCTGAATTAGGCCTGCAAATAGATGCATGCGCATAAAAAGCATATTTTTGAATCGTTCTGCGCAAACTATTCATTTTCAGATCAATTTAATCGTATTCCGTTTCTCCGTCTGTTTCATTCAAATGTACAGTCGGAAGCGGGAAAAAGTATTCGTCTGAAAAGCTTCTCTTCTCCCAAACACCTGAGACATCAACTGTATTTGCTCAGTCGATATACAAAACAGCTTTCAAAAACTGATAAGAAATATGAAAAAATGAATACACGCACGCTGACATTCCATTATGATAAATATACATATACATATATATATATACATATATATATATGCCTGTGTGTGTATGTGAGTGAGTGTGTGTGTGTGTCTGTGTGTGTGGTAAACAATCAATGGTTTGATAGCGAATATGTGTACAAATATTTATTTGTTAATCAATAAGCTTGTACCTGTTTGTGAAAGTAGATATGAATCAACGAATGTGAAAGTATAGTCATGAAAAATAAAGATGGCCTTAAAAGGATTCACGTTTTGCTTACTCTGTAGTCGACTGATCTGTTGTAAAGTTTTTTGACGGTTAGATTTCGTTGCATGCGCTATTTGCATAGAAATATATCTGCATATAAGTATATTTGTATATAGATATATGCGAAGGTGTGTGGGTTGGGTTTTAAGCGTATATAGATGAGCGTATGCAGGTGCTCGTGAAACGGGAACAAGCATATCACTCTCTATACAGTTTGGTTTGATTTGGTTTTATGGCATATCAACCCTTATAGGTTATTCAATGTCAAATCCTATATATATATATATATATATAGTATTTAGTTGGGTTGGCTTTTATGGCATATCAGCTATTTTAGGTTATTTAATGCCAAATCCTCTTTACATATATATATATATATATATATATATATTAAATATATATGATTTGGTTTAGTTTAGTTTTATGGCATATGAACCCTTGTGACATATAAACCATTGTAGGTTATTTAATACCAAATACTTCTTATACATATATATCAAATATATATGATTTGGTTTGGTTGGGTTTTATGGCATATCAACCATTGCAGGTTATTTAATTCCAAATCCTTTTTATACACATATATATCAAATATATATGATTTGGTTGGGTTGATTTTTATGGCATATCAACCATTGCAGGTTATTTAATTCCAAATCCTCTTTATACATATACATTAAATATATATGATTTGTAAACACATTTTGTTGATAACATTTTTAAACGAGCCTGAATCCATTTTTTGGACATAGTTAAACGGTTCCAAGTACTTCAATCCTAATGAACAATTCTATTTACATTTAATGATTTGTTTGCACTCAGTTAAATATTTTCAAGTATTTCTATATAACAGTAACAATTTAACATCAGTCATTTCTTTGCACACATTTAAATAGTTATATATGATATGTAAGAGATTAATTCATCGGTAACTTCTCTTTTAAATGAATTAGAACAAACTCGTTTGCAGATTAGTACTGCTACAATTTCTGAACAATTATATTATTTCAATCATTGCTGTCTAACACTTATAATTCTATTCAATATTACTGATTCGTTTGCACACAGCTAAATGATTCAAATTCTAGTGGGTAGAGTGTTCGCCAATGGTCCGGGAGACCTGGGTTCAATCCCAGGTTATATCATACCAAAGGCTTTAAAAATGATACTTGATACCTCCTTGCTTAACACTCAGCAACATAAGGTACGTATCAAGGGTTGAGTGGAGCAATCCAGGGAGAAGTGTAGCGCCTTCCCCTACACCTTGGTGTTGCAGCTATTGAAAAGGGAGCCTTCTAGTCGCCCTCGACTGCGATCAGCTATTACTAATAATTCAATTAAACATTAGACATTTGTTTACATAAAGTTAAATGATCAAACAGTCCTATTTCTACCAATTCAATTTTGCATAGTCAACAAAATCAAATGGTTTTCAAGTATTGTTATGTATATCTAATAATTCAATTAAACATCAGTCATTTGTTAACACACATTGACTTGATCAAACGGTTATATTTCAAACGATTCAATTCAGCATAAGGCATTTGTTTGCACACAGTTAAATGTTTTCAAATATTTCTATGTAACAGTAACAATTTAACATCAGACATGTGTTTGCAGTCATTTAAATAGTTATAGGTGGCATATAAGAGATTAATTTATCGGTAACTTCACATTTAAATGAGTTAGAACGAATTTTAAGGGACACTAGTATTGCTATTGTTTCTGCATAATTATTGGTTTCAATTATTGCTAACACTCAATTCTATCCAATATTAATCCTTTGTTTACACACAATCAAATGGTTCCAAGTATTGTTCTGTAACACAAACAATTCAATCAAACATCAGTCATTTGTTTACAGACAGTTAAATAATCAAACCATTCTATTTCAAACAATTCAATTTAGCATAAGTACAGAGTTTAAATGCCAAACAGTTCTATTGGACCCAATCAGGTGCTACCACAATGGGATAGGTGGACCTTGGAGCGATGACAATGAAGTGATAGTCCGCTTTCCCCAAAACTCCAGCATTACTAGAGCCTCACCATCATATTTTCTAATGTCATATCCAGGATACTTGCTGTAGGTGGGGTTCTTATCCCTCTGCAGAGATTAAGTCGGTGTATTCTACGGTCCCAGCCGACTGGGCTACACTCTGTCTACGTATATCAAATCGAGAAGAATATATGTTGATGATTTTGTACTCACATAAATGCATCCTCCCTCGCACAAATATATATATATATATATATATATATATATATATATATATATAATGAAATTAGAAGAAAACACAAAACTGGTTAAATTGTCATCATAAATTTATTTCGGCGAAGGATATCATTATACTCTTCGTTTCCTCAGATGACTTCACACGTTTAATTTCAGGTTGAAAAACAGCAAATATGGATTACAGTCTATATATATGTATGAATGAATAAAAACAAGGAAAAAGAAAGAAAAAGCCTTTGTAAAATTAAATTCTCAGGCGAAAGTAAAGGGGGTTAAAACAAGAAAGTATGAGAAAAAATTACAAAAATCACAATCAAAGTTTTTACGTAACTTTGTTTACCATTTATAGTTGTACATGCATTTAGAGTTTTCCTTCTCCTAGATTGGTTGCCATATCAAAGTTAAAGAACCAGCCTGCGCTACCATTTACTCGTGGCTATAGTGATAATAGTTGGATTCCTGCCTTTTCCAAGGTTATTAGCTCAATAGCAAATACAAACAGCTTCGTCAGGATTTGAAATCTGGTCTCCGTGTCCATTTACTATGACGGGAACCATTACACCACATGTGCCTCCAAAATGCATACATGTATATGTGTGTGTATGTGTGTGTGTTTGTGTGTGTGTGTGTATGTATATGTATGTATATGAGTGTATATGTGCATGTATAGGTGTGTATATGTGTGTGCATATGTGTATGTATATGTGTGTATATGTGTATGTATATGTGTGTATGTGTGTATATGTGCATGTATATGTGTGTATGTGTGTATATATGTATGTATATATGTGTATATGTGTATGTATGTATGTATGTATAAGTGTGTAAATGTGTATATATGCATGTATATGTGTGTATATATGTATGTATGTGTATGTATATGTGTGTATGTATGTTTATATGTGTGTATGTGTGTGTATATGTGTATGTATATGTATGTATATGTGTGTACACAAGAATGTGGCGAGCAATATTGAATAAGTCCTGGCGGCAACACCCCACAAAGCACCAAGTATACGACCACCTGTCTCCCATCACGAAAACTATCCAAGCTAGACGAACCAGACATGCAGGACACTGCTGGAGAAACAGAGACGAGCTCATAAATGATGTACTCCTATGGACCCCCATATATGACCGAGCAAAAGCAGGACGACCAGCTCGAACATACATACAGCAGCTATGTGAGGATCCGGGGTGTAGCCCTTAAGACCTGCCAGAGGCGATGAACGATGGGGAAAATTGACGAGTGAGAGTCAGGAATATCCGTGCTAGCGGCACAACATGATGATGATGATATGTGTGTATGTGTGTGTGTGCACAGGTATTTATGAAAAGTAACCGATGTAAAAACTTTATTATCTTAACTAATAGCCTTTGTTTAGGTATAGTTGTTGTATATTGACCTTCGACCCGTTCAAACATGCCATTCCAAAGTGATGCACCGGAAGGAAGTGACATATTCCGATGGCAGTTATGAGATGAAATCGCGGAGGCGGGCTTGGCTGAAAAAATGGGACAAGGTAAAAATCCCATGGTACACTCATAGATTGATGCACCGGAAGAGAGTGACCTGTGAACTGCATGACAGTTATTTCCACTTGATGACGATCAAACATGTCATTCCAAAGATTGAGTGGGCGATTGAACTATTATATAACTCGGTAAGGACTGGAAGTCAGTGAGTTGGAAACCAGAGAAGTTGGAGACAAGAAGTGGTAGGGAAGGCCACCACCTGGCAGAAGGGGCCTCGGGACCCTCCGATTGAGTTTGGAGACCAGACCAGTTGGTGAGAAGATGCTGGAATGAGAACATGTCCCAGAGAGGCTGGGCCCCCAGGCCCCTGGTCGAGCAGTCCAGGAGAACAAGAAAGACGCAACGATGATGGCCATAAGAGTGGGGGTCAATATATTGCAGCTTTGTTCAGTCTCCAACTCCCTCTCACAGTAAAACCTTGAGTAACCTTTTTGCAACCTTACAAATAATGTGAGAGGTATATTTTTTAAAGAAGAGTCGCTCGTCATTATTCATTGCGTCAAAATGTGTTCTGCGTGTATATATGCATATTTATTATATGAGTATACAACATAGTTGGATCGAAGTTGTGCCAAGGAAGCATTACTCCCAGGTCTACCTTGAACCTGAGTGATAGTAGCTGTTACGGTACGCATCTAGGAGTCAAACAGATCTGTTTGAGATAATGTTTACAATGGTTTTGAATTACATTACCACTCAAAACATTGATACTACCTCTAATTATGTTTACTTGTTTAAAATGATTGGAAATTATTTACTTTTTTCGGACTAGTTCTAGTTCCACGATGTTTAATGGATGTCAGTTATCAGTTATCTTATGTTGATTTCCACTCTGAAAGTTCTCTACTGCCTTCACCGGGTATTGAACTCACACTCTTTATGTATCGCACTGGATCTAACCAACGCCTTTACCCACTGTGCCATGTGTCCTTGAGGTCTACTTTGGTAAGCGAAATAAAGTTCAACATTCCAACCACCTCAAGAACGCCGGAGCGTAAAACGTTGTGATAAACATGGCGACAAAGATGAGGACAATAGTCAAAAAAATGTAAACAATGTACATAATACCTCATCTCAGAAATATAAACAGATAATGATTGGAAATATATATATTTGTACCAAATATAATTGAAGACTATAATTGTTAAAACTAACCTCGGCATAAAATAACCCAATAAGGATGACATGTCATAAAACCAACCAACCAACCAACCAATTAAATCTTTACAAAAGGTATCACTAAAGTCATGTCATAATGGTTGTCAATGAGAACTTATGTATAAGCCGTCAGTACGGTGGACCTTGTGCCAAACATTCGTTATTTTTTAAGATTGTTAGTGTATATACTCTCATTTGAGAAGCTTTGGCCCCGTACCTCTTTATCATCTGTCTAGACTATGTGCTTAGGACTTCGATCGACAAAATCAGAGAAAATGGCTTCGAGCTGACTAAGAGAAGAAGCAAAAGGTACCCCGCAAAAACAATCACGGACGCCGACTACGCTGATGACTTGGCGTTACTAGCGAATACGCCTAATCAAGCAGAGACACTACTGCATAGTCTGGAACGAGCCGCAGCTGGCATTGGCCTCTATGTCAATGCAAACAAAACTGAATATATGTGTTACAACCAAACGGGCAACATTGCCACACTAGACGGAGCCTCTCTGAAACTAGTAGACAAATTCACATACCTAAGAAGTAGCGTCTCATCAACCGAAAAAGACATCGACACACGACTGACGAAGCATGGACAGCTATCGATTGGCTCTCGATCATATGGAAGTCGGACCTAACCGATAAAATGAAACGCAGTTTCTTCCAGGCAGCGGTTGTGTCGATACTGCTATATGGATGCACCACATGGACGCTAACTAAGCGGCTGGAGAGACGGAAATTACACAAGAATGTTGAGAGCAGTATTGAACATGTCCTGGCGACAACACCCCACGAGACACCAACTATACGGACACTTGCCCCCCATCACGAAAACTATACAAGTTAGACGAACCAGACACGCGGGACACTGCTGGAGAAGCAAGGACGAGCTCATAAGCGATGTACTCCTGTGGACCCCCACATATGGATGTGCAAAAGCAGGACAACCAGCTCGAACTTACATACAGCAACTATGTGAGGACACTGGATGTGAGCCTGAAGACCTGCCGGAGGCGATGAATGATAGGGAGAAGTGGCGAGAGAGGGTCAGGGATATCCGTGCTGGCGGCGCGACATGATGATGATGATGGGGGAATGCACATTTTTCCATCACTTTGTTGAAAAGTTTCAGTATTTTGAAATTGAAAGATTTATCAAGAAAATAATGGTAAAATTAGTGCGTGCAAATATGTCATTAAATTTGTTGTGCAGCCTTTAAAAAGGCTCGGGTATATGCTAATTTTATGTTTGATTTCTTCGTTACATGGCATATCAACTTTTGTGGGTTATTTAATGCCATAGCCCTCCTTATAGAAGAACAAAAGTGGTACTATTCAACCTATAGTTCGGGAGGATTTGGAGGTCCATATATACCATAGCCAGATACAGATATGTGAAACTTACATGGAATGTTCGTAACACATATACATAGAACATAGGAATCCTGAAACACCAAAAACACTTACGACTTCCTAGTTCAGGTACGAAAATTTTTATTACCTTTGAGTTAAAAGGTTTTTCGACATAAGGAGAGAGACACAATCTTTCTATGCTGGCTTTTCCATCTGCCCCCCATCCGTGCGGCGCCCGTAGTGCACAAATTCGTCTGACCTTAGCGAGCCCCGAAAGTCGACCCTTCCCGTTCGGAGTCTTGTTCTCAACTCAACTGCCTTTTTTCAAAATCCCCCAAATCCTCTGCGCGCTTCCGGTGCGTGATGTCATTCGCACTCTCTAGCCCCGTTTCCCATCTGGTCTATTGTGACATCTCTGAGTGACACGTTTGCTCTGCTCGTGAACACCTGCGTTAATGTTGCACCTAAGTAACCCATGCACTGAGCCGAAAGGTTCTCAGCCTAACTAAACCCAAAGGCATAAAACGAAATCCCTTGGCCATTATATTACACATACCTTTCTCTCGAGTATTTGTTCGAAAATGGACGTAAAGGTGCGGATGGAGTTCGAACTCATTTAATTCATATATGCTGTCCAGCACTTTTGCCATGACATTATGCTAATTTAAGACAAAATATGATTTCCAGAAATGTTCTGACTTCGTGGATTGAAAGATTTAGTTGTAAAATTTTATGACAATTTCAATAAGAATTTTATTTTTTATAAACAGTATGCACGTATTCTTTGTTTTTAATGGCATATCAACATATGCAGGTTATTTAACGCCAAAGAACAGTAGTGGTACAATTTAACCCATAGCTGGGAGGATAAAGGGTTCATACCTTTCCCAAGGGTATTTGCCCGAAAGTGAACGTAATAGCGCGACTGGAGTACGAACTCGCGTACAACGATTCCGCAGTCCATCGCTTTAACCATTACACCACGAGGACACCCCCTTTTATAAACTGAATTTAAGGAAACATCTTTTTAAAATGCATTTATTTTTTTTAGTAAAAATCTCTGAAGTATCTTCTTTTTATATGGAAATATCTTCAAAATACCGAGGTAGAATATACTATTTACGTAGATATTCACGAACAAGAATATACATACTATCACTTTAAAGTAATTTCATTTAGTTCTGGCTCGGCTGTTTGGAAAACCTCCATAAAGGAAATTTTCTCTAATTTTTTTCCAATAAAATTTATGCTATTTCAAGGCTTTTATAAAAACATGACCATAAGATGTCTAAAATAATCGTTAAAAAAGATGAAAGAGTGTTGGTCAATACTACATGTTGAATGTTAAAAGTGAGTGACGTGTGCTGTATATTGCCAACTGACCTTGTGTTGTAATTTTTTTTTAAATTTGCACTTTTACGTGTGTGTCAGAAGTCTTATGAATATTAAATTATTTCCAACGAAATGCTATGTAAAGGTTAAAAATGCATTTCCGATTTATTCTGGCCTATAAACATCTGTCCATTGAGAGATTTATCAAATCTTTTGACAAGTTAACAATGTTCAGTCCAAATCTTCACAAAACGGCTAATTTAGCCTTCTGTACTGAGGTCAATGAAACGCAGTTTCTTCCAGGCAGGGGTCGCATCGATACTGCTACATGGCTGCACTACATGCACGCTAACAAAACGGCTGGAGAAGAAGCTAGACGGCAATTACACAAGAATGCAAACGTGCAATCTTGAACAAGTCCTGGCGGCAACACCCCACAAGACACCAACTGTACGGCCACCTGCCCTCTATCACGAAAACTATTCAAGTTAGACGAACCAGACATGCAGGAGACTGCTGGAGAAGCAGGGACGAACTCATAAGAGATGTACTCTTATGGACCCCCACACATGGCCGTGCAAAAGCAGGACGGCCAGCACGAACATACATTCAGCAGCTATGTGAGGATACGGGATGTTGTCCTGAAGACCTACCTAGGGCGATGAACGATAGGGAGGAGTGGCGAGAGAGGGTCAGAGATATCCGTGCTACCAACGCAATATGATGATGATGACTGAGGTCAATCACTCTCTCTATTGCTACTTTTCCCGCTCAATTACATTCATTGTCAGCCTTGTTTGCTTTCAGTAAGTCATTATCTAAAAAATATGTATGTGTCACGGGGATAATAGATTCAATACCATTAATATCAGAAACAAAATATTGAACGGTTTTAATTGTTTGGTTTGGTTGCTAAATTTTACGGTATTTCAAGTTTTAAGAGTTTAAAGAGCCAATGTAGTGATAAACTTCACAATCATTTTGAACAGCTAAATACTTCATACTTAGTCGATGCTTTAAAAGCCAATGTATTAAAAAAAGTTACAATTATTTTAATCAAATAAATATTTCATACTTAGTTGCAATGTCAATGCTTTAAAAGCCAATGTATTCACAAACATTTTAACTAAATAAATACTTCATACTTAGTTGTAATATCGATGCTTTAACAGCCAATGTATGAAAAAGTTCACAATCATTTAAAACAGCTAACTACTCCATACTTACTTGCAGTGTCAATGTTTGAAGAGCCAATGAAGTAATACAGTTTATAATCATTTTATACAGATAAATACTTCATATTTAGTTGCAATATCAATGCTTTAAGAGCCAATGTATTAATAAAGTTCATAAACATTTTCAATATATAAACACTCCAATACTTAGTTGCAATATCAATGTTTTTCTTTTTCTTGACAGATCGTTTTTCTAAGGCTAACGATCTTAGTCTACCCTACGGTTTGCTCGTAGGTTGTAGGAAAAAAGAGATGGATTCACGCTTTTTCCAAGGACATTAGTTCGAAGTGAAATGCAAGCAGCTTAGTCTATGTATTGATGAAAATCAAAATCATTCATATATTAGTTCGAATATAAATCAAATATATATCAGTTGGAAATCAGCAAACCTTACAAAACCTATGAAAATAAAAAGGGGTGTGGGTTCAATCCAATTTTGATTCTTACCACTGAGAGACCTATTTGCCCCGTAAATGGAACCTCAGTAAGAGTGGACCTGGGAGTAATGGCAATGAAGTGGTTATTCCATATTTCACAGTGATTCACGACTAGGGTCTCACTATCGGATGCAGATCAATGTAATGCCACATGAATATTTCATCACATGAATTAAACCAAGATGTGGTTCGACTTGTTGGGTCTTGAAACCAGAGATAACGAAAGGTCACAGAGATGATCGAACTTCGATCATTTTTAAATTGATTTCTGTGCTCAGCACACTTAGATAACCTTGCCATGCTGATAGACAGTTTGTCTATCTTTCTAGCTTAGTTTTTTCTCAAATCATAAAATATATATATATATATACATAGTTGTTATTTCAAACAGTAAATGTCTTAGTCATTTCATATATATATATATATATATATATATATATATATATATGTGTGTGTGTGTGTGTGTGTGTATGTATGCATGTATGTATGTATATGTATATATATGCGTGTGTGTGTATGTGAAAGCCTAACTCGTCCCTAATATATATATATATATACACATATATATATATATATAGAGAGAGAGAGAGAGAGAGTGTGTGTGTGTTGTTATTCCAAACAGTTGGGTTCTTAGTCCTTTCATATATACATACATATATATATATATATATATATATATATATATATATATATATATATATGTGCACTTACATATATATATATATATATATATGCATGCAGACACACATGTTCCTGCACACACACAACACACACATACACACACACGCACACACACACACATACACACACGCACACACCTATATATATATATATATATTGACCAATTTTATCCCAGTTGCTCAATCTATCTATATATCTACATATTTACATATATATATGTATGTTTCTTGATTACTTTTTTTCTACTTATGGAGCCCCGAAATAAGTAATCCTTACAAAATCAATGAAAACAAAAAGTGGTGTTGGTTTAATATAATTGAAAAACAGGAGAGAGCCCCTCTGTACCTGCATGCGTGCGTTCATGACTGTAGCCTTTCCTAAATGAAATGCTAATGCCGGACGTGGATTCGGTTAATGCAATCAGTTCGTCTTTAAAAGGAGATCTTAATTAGTTGAAATATGACTATTAATCACATTTGAATAAATATCATTAGCTTAATTAGGTCAGATTTTCCGAAGTCTGCGGAATGGCAAAAAGACAAAAAAGTTCAAATCACGTGTCCAAGTCACGTGATCATATAAATGCCTAATACGAAGTTTCCATTTTAAAATAATAATAATAATAATAAAAGAACAAAACGAAAAACTGCTTTTTGTTTGTTTTTTTTTTTTTTTGGTATTTTTTTGTTTTGTTTTGTTTTGTTTTATTTTCCCCCAAAGAAATGAATGATTAAAAAAAATGCTCTCGAAACAAAAATAAAATAAGATTAAATAAAATGAATAAATTTATTACAAGGAACGTTTAAGTTTTCGATCTGAAATCAACATAAGGATAATTAAACGTTTTCACACATTTTAGATATTTATAAAAACTGATGGAAATTAAAATCCATTAATTATAATCATAACTTACTCAAGATTCAGTTTTACGCTTCATATCTTTCTGTTCCCCCCTCTATCTCTCTCTCTCTCTCTATATATATATATATATATATATATATTAGACTGGTCCACATACCTTAGCAGAAATATCTCATCTACTGAAAGGGATGTCAGCATACACCAAACAAAGTGTCCCCCCACACTGTGCATTGAACACTCTAATGGAGAGTTTGCCGGCTGCCACATAAGCAGAAATGCAGCGGCTCTTCTCATGAATTGAGCACTTCAGGTAGTCGATAATGTATATGTTAACAATATACCTGAAAAATTCCTTCACTAACGTGGAGAATGATGATGACTCTAGTGTAAGATGTCCGACTCTCATAAAGTCAACAGGGTTTCGATCCCTGCTTAAAGCATCTTACGTGTATAGCCACAATGAAGAGATGTGATACAACGTAATAGTCCGTCTCGTTGCTGGCTGCGAGGTATGTTATTGGTCTGACGCAAAATTTAAACAAACGAAAGCTACTACATAATGCCTTATAATTCCAGAGCTTAGTGAAGTTGCCTAATGGCTGTGCAGTAAGATACTAAGTCTTGGGTAAAGTTAGGCGGGTTTCAATCCCGGGTTGAAGCGTCTTGCCTGATTAGCCACACTGAAGAGGTTAAATACAACAAAACAGTCTGTCTGTCTGTGGGAGATAATATATATGCCTCTCTCTTTAAGCACTTTGGCAAAGGAATTAACGGTTGCCACTCGCGTAATGCAAAACTCTTTTAACGATATGAGCACTCCAGTATCCGGTAGCGAAAAAAATTAAACGAACAAAAGCTACTACATAATGACTTATAATTCCCGAGCTGAGTTAGGTTGTCTAATGGCTGAGCGGTAAGATACTAAGTCTAGCGTAAAGTTAGGCGGGTTTCAATCCCAGCTTGAAGCGCCCTGTGTGTCTACCCACTCTGAGGAACTGTGATAAAACGAAACAGTCAGTCTGTGGATGACAATATGTATATATATATATATATATATATTAAAATGACTAGGTTCACCAAGAGATTTGTATTTTTTATGATTTATTTATTTTGTTCATTATATATATATATATATATATGTATGTATATATATATATAATGAACAAAAGTCGGTATTAGGTACCCTGATGAGACGTTTTAGGCGAAACTGTAGTAGGATAGTCCCGACTCGCGAATTTATATATATATATATATATATATAAGTGTGAATACAAAGAAAATAAGATTAAAAAACTGTGACTTTTTACAAGAAAAGTCCTGTCAGCTCGGGCCGTAGAATACATCAACAGCATCTCTGCAGAGGGATAAAATGACCCCCTTCCACAACGAGTGTCTTGGATATGACATTAAACCATCTGATGGCGAGGCTCCAGCCTTGGAGATTTGGAGAATATGGAATATCTCTTCATTGGCATTGTTCCCAGGACCACTCTGACCCGGAGTGGTAGACCTTGATAGCGACCTATTTATGGGTTAAATAGAACTGTGTGCAAACAAATGACTGATGTGCAAAAAAAAAAGAGCTCAGGCTCGTTCTAGAATGTTATCTACAAAATGTGTATTTGTTTACTAATTAGATGAATATTTAATATATATGTATAAATAGGATTTGGTATTAAATAATTTACAATGATTAATATGCCATAAAAGCCAACTAAACCAAATCATATATATTTCATATATGTGTATAGAGAGGATTCGGCATTAAATAACCAACAATGGTTCATATGCCATAAAACCCAACCCAATCAAATCATATATACTTAATATATATGTATAAAGAGGCTTTGACATAAAATAACCTCCGAGGGTTGATATGCCATAAAACCCAACCAAGCCAAATCATATATATTTAATATATCTGTATGAAGAGGATTTGGCATTAAATAGCCTTCAGTGGTTGATATGCCATAAGACCCTACCAAACAAAACCAATTTTAACAAGATACTAGGATCATTAAATAAGTTTCCATACTTTTTTTGTATGGGCACTTTTATTGATAGTACACACAAACTCTAGTCGCCTTCGAAGTAATCTCCTCCGGCTGCAATGCACTTGTACCGTTTCGACAACTTCTGGAAGGCCACATGGAAGTCCTCTTGTGGGAGCATGTCAATGACCTTCGTCATAGCCTCTTTCATCTCCCCAATTGTCTCATAACGATAGCTTCTGAGCTTAGGGAATAACCAAAAGTCACAGGGAGCAAGGTCTGGACTATAGCGAGGCTGAGGAACTGTCTTGATGCCCATCTTGGTCAAATAGTCTGTGACAAGGATGGAGTTGTGGACTGGTGCAGTGTCCTGCTGGAAATGCCACTGAGCTGATTTGAAGAGTGCTGGCCTCTTCCCTAGGAATCTCCTCCTGATCTCCTTTAAAACCTCAACATTGTAACCCTAACCCTAACCCTTTGGTCAATCAACTCTGGTGTATTGACTTCCTTACTCCTCCCACACCTCTCATCATCCCTCACACACTGCCTGCCTTCTTTGAATCTCTTATGCCACTCAAAAACTGATGCTCGATTCATGCAAGATGCTCAAAAAGCAGTCTGAAGCATTCCATACATTTCTGTGGCCTTTTTGTCAAGTTTAAAACAGAATTTTATTGCATATCGTTCTTCTAAAGTGTCGTCACGCCCAGATTGCATTTTTGAAATTTACCAGCTGTGACAATCAGGCTTTAGTAGGTTGTATTCCAATTCCTGCTGTAGCTGTTCATTTGAAGCTGAAATCATAAATATTGGTCAGTCATCTCATAAGATGTATAGCAATAACATACTGAATTTTCAAATGCCTGTACAAAAAAAGTTTGGAAACTTATTGAAGGTATTTTATATAAATCCTTATCAGTTTCTTATGAGCGAATTATGGTTGTTTGATTCTGTAACCTCTACTGAGTTTCTTGGTGATAGCTTTTAGCTATTCTTCCTGACATTTCCAAGATCCAGACTTTTGTGATATAGGTCAAAATCTTAATTATTCAGGACAAAGACCTTGATTTATCGAAGCATAATGAACTGTTCTATATCCAGTATCGATCGAACTAACATGTAAGCAAACGAAAAATCAATAAACAATTCATGTAATCCATCAATCTATCGATCGATCGATCTATCTATCGATTGATCGACCTATCTATACGTGTGTGTGTGTGTGTGTGTGTGTGTGTGTGTGTGTGTGTATTAATAATGTAGTTAGATAAATTTTTAAAAAGAATCCTCAACATTGTGAGAGAGCATACATAGATGTATTTTTATTTAAAATGTTGTCAACTTTTCAGGTAAGTGGATCGGGTTTGGTTTGGTTTGGTTTGATTTTATGGTATATTATCCATTGTTGGATATTTGGCCTAATGAGTTAAGTGTTCGCTAATGGTCCGGAAGACTGGGGTTCAATCCCAGGTCGGGTCATACCAAAGACTCAAAAAATGATAGTTGATGCCTCCTTGCTTAGCACTCAGCATTATAAGGTACGGATCAAGAGTAATGGAGCAATCCAGGGAAAGGAGTCGTGCCCTCCCCTACACATCGGTGTAGTATCTATTGGAAAGGGATCCTTCGTGTCACCCTCGACTAAAGGGAGACAACTTTACTTACTTACTAATATATATGATTTATAAACGCATTTTGTTATTCACATTTTTTAACGAGGCTGAGCTAATTCAATTATTTTTTGTACACAGTTAAATGGTTTCGAGTATTTCTATTTAACAATAAAAATGTAACAACAGTCATTTGTTTGCACACGTTTAGATAGATACATATGTCAGATTAGTTTGTCGGTAATTTCATTTTTAAATAAGTTAAAACTAATTTGTTTGCCTACTAGTATTAGTATTGTTTCTACACAATTAAATGGTTTTAATAATGCTATCTCACCCTAATAATTCAATTCAATATTGATTAATTGTTTGCAGACAGTGAAGTGGTTACAAGTATTGCTATTTAACACTAATTATTCTTTTCACTATTCATTCATTTGCACACAGTCAAATATTTTCAAGTATTGTTATAAAATACCAATAATTCAATATTGGCCCACAGTTAAAGAGTTTAAAGTATTGCTATTCGACATAAATAATTCTCTTGAATATTACCCATTTGATTGTTGTTAAATGATCAGTTTTATTTCAAACAATTCAATTTAACGTAAGTCATTTGTTTGCACTCAGTTTAAGTATCAAACAGCTCTATTGGACCCCGAGATAGGACCCTATCAGGTGCTACTACTTTGGGTTAGATTAGACCTGGGAGCGATGGTAATTAAAGGATACTCCGCATTCCCCAAAGCTCCAGCATTACTGGAGTCCCACCATCAGATGTTTAGTGTCATACCAAGGGACACTCGTTGAGAGGGTTTGCACCTCTGCAGAGATGCAGTCGGTGTATTCTATACCCCCAATCAACTGGGCTACGGATGGATTTGAAATTAGGCCAGTGTCATAAGTCAGTTGGCAATCTTAGTTGAGGGTGACTCGAAGGCTCCCTTTTTCAATAGCTACAACACCGAGGTGTAGGGGAGGGTGCTACTCCATTCCCAGGACTGCTCAACTTTACCCTTGATCCTCACCTCGTAGTTCTTATGGCTTCACGGGTATTCCCCTTATGCTAATTTAAGACAAAATATGATTTCCAGAAATTTTCTGACTTAGTGGATTGAAAGATTTAGTTGTAAAATTTTATGACTATTTCAATACGAATTTTACTTTTTATAAACAGTATGTACGTATTCTTTGTTTTTAATGGAATATCAACATTTGCAGGTTATTTAATGCCAAAGTTATTCTCCTAGAAGAACAGTAGTGGTACAATTTAAGCCATAGCTGGGAAGATAAGGGATTCATACCTTTCCCAAGGGTATTTGCCCGAAAGTGAACGTAATAGCGCGACTGGGGTACGAACTCGCTTACTACGATTCCGCAGTCCATCGCTTTAACCATTACACCACGAGGACACCCCCTCATAGTTCTGAGTTCAGAGGAAGGCCGCATCAAGTACCATTTTCTAAGTCTTTGATATGACTCGACTTGGGATTGAACCCCGAGTAGTAGGTCAACTAGAAAGTAAAGTTTGTTAATACTTTCACGGCCAAGATCGATTCTTATAGATATCAACCAAATATTTGCTTGGTAAAGAAACGAGAAGAAAAGAAAAAGATATTAAAAAGCAATTATTAAGAATGAATAAAAGAGTCATTTATTTCAATCCTTTTTTTATTTTCAAATAAACTGTTTTTTGAGTGGGGTGTACTTTTTTCTTTTCTTTTTTTTTTTTTTTTAAATAAGTTCCAATTTAGAGCAAAAATATACATCTTTGATTATTTTATAAGAAAAAAGGTCGCTATCTTTTTCAAGTTATATGGTAAATTACTGAGAAAATTGTTTGAGACGGGAATAAACAATATATATATATATATATATATATATATATATATATATATATATATTTACCAAACCCTACTTACGAACAGGATTCAACACAAGGTCATTTCTTTAAGTAGAGGTTTGAATTTAATTTTTTTTCTCCTGAGCTAGCTGTCATAACAAAGTTAAAGAGCCCAGTCCGCTCAACTATTTACCTACGGTTGGAAGAGAATAGTTGAATTCATGCCTTTCCCAAGGGTATTGATGTGAAAATGCAGGGTTTGAACTCGCGTCACCGTGTCTGTTTCATCACGAGCGCCTCCATATATATATATATATATAATTTTGCACCAGTTTCTTCATTTTTAACTTGTCTTAGACCGCCAAATCTTATATCAATACGATTCGTATTTTTCATGCATAATATATATATATATATATATATATATATATATATATATATATATATATATATATATATACGATTTATTCATTTTTTATTTATTGCTTGTATTTTCATCAATATTTTTTTTATGATTTCCATTTAGTTACAACGTTCCAATGTGTCTCCCTAATCTACTGCACTGCCACCTTCCCTTCCCTCTCCCCGTTAGCAGTTTATAGGAACAATGATGGGTTATGCCGTTAGGGTTGTAGGGGGATGCGGCTTTGGTTGTGATAGTGAATTCTCATCAAAACCTCTGTGATCCGATAAGACGTTTCTTCGACCTACCGTTGACATCGTCAGGGTGGCAAGACCGCACCTGTTAAATAAAGATATCGACAATTGCAGGAGAGAGAGAGAGAGAGAGAGAGAGAGAGAGAGAGGAGAGAGAGAGGTGTATAGAAAATAGCTAGAACATAGACTAGAGTGTCAAGTTCCGCTTTTTAGAAGGTTTTTTTCCTTGTTGTTTTCTTTATCTTTTCTTTTCTTCTTTTTTTTCAACGTAGGAAAAAAAAATTACACAATGAAACTTTTTCGTATTTTTTTTTTTCGCCGTTCTCCCAAGAAATAAATATAGCTAAAATAAGTAAACAAATAAACAAATGAATGGAGAAATAAAAAGATTATATTTCTTTTTAAGGAAGCTTTATGAGTGAAAAGAATAATGTATTCTAAAAATAATCTAAAAATACTAGTTATTCTTTTTTTTCTATTTTAAACCTCTGTCTTTTGTCACGTATATACTCTTGGTTTTTCTTCGATTTTTGTTTTAAAATCTTATTCGACTCAGTTTTAATTTCATCATTCTATATCACTGTTTGAACATCCTATCGTTTGTTTGTTTTGCCTTTTTTTTTTTTTTTGTTTGGGTTCATGGCATATCAACTTTTGTAGGTTATTTAATGCCAAACCCATTTTTATACAAATAAACAGTTCTATTTCAAACAATTCAGTTTAACATAGTACACTGTTTATTTGTTAAAAACAGTTCTATTTCAAACAATTCAGTTTATCGTAAGTACGCAGTTTGAATGTCAAAACAATCCTATTTCAAGCTGTTCAGTTGAGCATAAGTACACAGTTTAACCCCATAGATAGGACCCTATCAGGTGCTACAACTCCGGCCAGAGTGGACCTGGGAGTGATGGAAATGAAGGGGTACTCTGCATTCCCCATAGCTCAAGCATTAACTGGAATTTCACCATCATTAGTTTAAAGTCATTAGTTTAGCATCATATCCAGGACACTCGTAAAGGAGTCTTACCCCTTTGCAGAGATGCACTCAGTGTATTCTAAAGCTCCTGCCAACTGGGCAAGCTTCCCATCCTAGTGTAATGTTTACAACCTTGTCTCTCTAGAACATCCAACCCATTGCAACCAGTAATGGTGAGTTCGATCCTTATAAAATAAATGACGAAATATAGTAACCGGGTATGAATGCCTAAATAATAAGACAGCTTATATTTCCTTCTTTATTCAAGAATATTCTTGAATAAAGAATGAAATACTACTGTCATATAATTACGGAATTTTTTTTTTTATATATTAATCATTTTTCGTTAATTATATTTTATCATTCGGTTTGGTTGGGCTTTGAACTATTCTGCTATTAGTGCGGGCGCACACACATTGAGTACAGTTCACGCTAGCGCGCAGAGGATATGACAATCACAAATGTCATAATAAAAACCCCAGACAGAAAATAAAACTGGGGGTGTGAATGATGTCATGCCCGGAAGCGATAGCCTGAGAATTTGGTGATTTTGAAAAAGATGTTAGTTGAGATCCGACTCTTGGTCAGGTCAGTCCAGCTGGGGGCTACGGGATGCACAGCGCGTTTGTTGGGTCAGATAGTACAGTCAGCATAGAAAAAAATTGTGTCTCTCTCTCTCCTCGAGTCGAAAAACTAAAGTCTAGAAGTTAATAAACGTTTCGTACCTGAACAACGGAGATTCATCAGTGATTCGTATTTCCGCTGCAACAGTATATTTTACATTACTACTAAACCTTTTGGAAGTGTCTGATTTATCCATCTTTCGATTTATTTATATCATCTTCTCAGATTCACCACAATGTACCGTATCACTATATATATATATATATATATATATATATATATATATATATATATATAAGGTTATTGCAGCACTATTCTTTGTACTGTAAGATTTTCTTTACAAAATTGGCCCGATGCCAAAATTGGTTTTATCCCAAATTCTACCAATTACTACACATAGTTAGGTAGAGTCAACGATAGTTTGATTGAATAGATTAGTATTACTGATGCAGGACAGGCAACAAATATTTTGCAACATATTTTGCAATAATAATAGTATTAATAATAGCAAAACAAATCAACAAAAAAACATGCCGAATCGTGGACTTTGCCGTCTCGATGGACCATAGAGTAAAAATGAAAGAAAGCGAAAACAGAGATAAGTACTTAGACCTTGCCAGAGAACTTAAAAAAAGAGAGAGCATGAAGGTGAGGGTGACAAACTGTAAGCAATCCAGAAAAAAGGAGTATCACCCTCCCCTACATCTTGGTGTTAAGAGTTGGCGACCATAGTCGAGGGTAACCCGAAGGCTCCCTTTTCGATAGCTACTACACCAATGTGTAGGGGAGGGCGCTACTCCTTCCCTGGATTGCTCTACTTTACCCTTGATCCGTACCTTATAATGCTGAGTGTTAAGCAAGGAGGCATCAAGTACCATTTTTTGAGTCTTTGGTATGACTCGACCTGGGATTGAACCCAGGTCTCCCGGGCCATTGGCGAACACTCTAACCCCTAGGCCAATGTCCGGTATAACATCTTGGTGTAGTAGCTATTAAAAAAAAAAAAAAAAAAAAAAACGAGCCTTCGGTTAACCCTCGACTAAGGTCGCCAATTTTACTTATATATATATATATATATATATATATATATATGTATATTTGGAAAAAACTCAACAAATTTGGCTATTATGAATTTATTTCAGCTGGCCACTCCATAAGAGAAACCAACATCTTCTGAAAGCAATTAGACAATGGAGACGGGAAAAAAATATTAATTATAAAAATATACTTTCTACGGATTCTTACTCCCTGAAAAAAAAGAGAGAAAGGAACCAAAAGATATGGGATGGAAGTTGGTGTCATCGTCTGGTGTCATCTATCAAGTTTTAAAAAAAACTTTTTTTAACGACACAATATATGAAGTCATTATAAGATCCTAGCCCAGTGACTTTTTTCAATTCTCTAGCAAGGTCGAGGTACTTATCTTTCTTTTCACTTTCCTTCAGATTTATTCTGTGGTCCGCCGGGACAGTAAAGTCGACAACTTTACAAATTCTCTTTTTTTTTGTTGTTGATTATTATTATTATTCTACACTTTTGAGAATTTTCCCCACCAACACTAGCTGGTGGTTTCTCATTGGAGTTTAAGTGACAGCAAGTCTCCACAAGTCGCCAGGACTCTTCTTAGTATTCTGGTCGATCTTAACAATGCAGTAATTTGGATGGTCTCCACTCGTCCTCTTATTTGCAAGTCCTCCTGTCCCTTTACCAATTCTTTGGTGACTGTACCAAGAGCACCAATTATAATTCGTATCATCGTCACCTTCTTATTCCACAGTTTTTTTGTTTTTTTTCCTTCTTTTCCCGTTCCTTCAGTTTTATTCTGGGGTCAACCGGAAGAGCAAAGTCCACAATTCTCCAAGTTCTCTTCTTTTTTTTCTTTTTTTTTTTTTTTTGATTATTATAAGGTCTGGTCGTCTGGCCGAGATTAGGTGACCCGTCTGTATGTCAAAATCCCAGAGGAGTTTGTGCGTCACTTTCTCCTGGACATATTCTGTGCATATATCATTTGTTCGCATGGTCAAATTTAAATTTTTTGCACAATTCCCCGTAGATTACCTTTCCCACCCATTTGTGTCTAGTCTTATACTCTTTCTTTGCTAATTTGCTGCATTCGCTTATTATGTGATTGATCTTTTCGTCTCTATCGCCACTTAACCGACAATTGCTATTTTGTTGCGTTTTATCTATTCTTATTTTGATATGATTGGTTCTTATGGCGTTATTTTGTGCTGTTATTAGAAGAGTTTCAGTTTCTCTCTTAAGGTTTTATTATCATTATTATTTACTCCTTGAGAGTTTTTCACATCAGTTTTAGCTGATGATATTTCACTGGAGTTTGAGTGACTGCAATATCCTCAAATCTCCAGGACTCTTCTCAGTATTCTGGTCGTTCTCAATAATACTGCAGTTTGGATGGTCTCCATACGTCCTACAACTTCCAAGTCCTCCCGTCTCTTTATTAATCCTTTAGTTACTGTACCAAAAGCACCAATTATAATTGTTATAATTGTCACCTTAATGTTCCATAGTTTTTTCAGTTCCCTAGCATGGTCCAAGTACTTATTCTTCGTTTCACATTCTTTCAGTTTTATTCTGTGGTCAGACGGAACAGCAAAGTTACTCTTTTGATGGGTTTTCACACCAGCGCTAGCTGATAGTTTCTTACTGGAGATTGAGTGACAGCAAGTCTCCTCAAGTCTTCTGGACTCTTCTCAGTATTCAAGCCGATCCTAACAATGCCGTAGTTTGGATGGTCTCCTCCTGTCCCTTTATTTCAAAGTCATCCAGTCCCTTTACCAATACCGACTGCTTCTCTGCAGAGGGTTAAGAACTCCCAACGAGTGTCCTGGATATGACATTTAACAATCTGATGATGAGGTTCCAGTAATGCTGGAGCTTTGGGGAATGAGAATTACTCCTTCATTGCCATCACTACCAGGTCCACTCTGGCCCAGAGTGGTAGAACTTGATAAGGTCCTATTTGTGGCTCACATAGAAGTAAACTGTATTTATGCTAAACTGTATTGTTTGAAATAGAACTATTTTGACATTTAACTGTTTGTAAACAAAAGACTATGTTTGTACTAAGTGAATAGTTTGAAATTTAATTCGGCATTAGATGACCCCAAAAAGGGTTGATAAGCCGTAAAACAAAACGACCAACTCTTTGGTACCGACCACACCAATGACATTTGTTATCATCGTTACTTTCATGTTCCAGTATTTTTTCCGTAATCAAGCAGTCAATGTACTTATCTCTCTTTTCGTTAAGTTTTACTCCGCGATTATTATTATTATCATTGTTATTATTACTAATTTTTAACCTTGTTTTTATACATATTGTACGAGCTTTTAGTGGCGGTGTTAATGGCTTATCAACCTTTGTGGTTTATTTAATGCCAAGAATAACAGTAGTGGTTCTATTTAACACATAGCTGAGGAGTATCGGGGGTTCATACGGTTCCCAATTGTATTTGCCAGAAAGTAAATGATTAGAGTTCGAACTCACTAACGACGATGTTGCAGTCCAGCTCGTTATTTACTTCGCAATATAGAATCTCTCCACGATTGTTTTGTTGATAGCTTTTATAATGATTTTTTATTCTGATCGTGTATCAACCTTGAGCGTCTCAAGAACTGGCTACGTTAAGGAGGTGCCAGTGGTGTAATGGTTATCCTCGCAGGAATTGGACACGGCGACACGAGTTCAAATCCTCGACGATCTGATTGCATTTCACATAGCACTAATACCCTTGGGAAAGGTATGAATCCAATTATTCTCCCTCCCGCTATGGGTAAATAGTAGGGCAGACTAGGTTCTTCAGCCTTTGTGAGGTAACTAGTCTAGGAGAAGGAAAAACTCTGAATTCAAACCTGTTAAACTCCGCTTAAAAAACTGACCTTGTGTCATATCCTGCCCGAGCGGAGGGGTTGGGTAAATATGAAGAACTGGCTACGTTAGCGTGATTGGAAATCAAGGTCACCAACCTAAAAATCTAAGTAAATCTTTCCCCAAAATAAGATAAATATATTTGCCTTCAAAAGTGAGTTACTCACTTTAGAAAATCTAATCATCAATTTTTTTCTTTCAATTTTTTTTTTAATTTAATTTATTTTTGTTTTGTTTATGTAATGTTATTGATTCACTAAATTTAGATTTGGGGGAATCCTCGTGGCGTAATGGTTAAAGCGTTGGACTGCGGAATTGTTGTATGCAAGTTCGAACTCCAGTCGCGCTATTATGTCCACTTTCGGACAAATCCCCTTGGGAAAGGCATCCACCACCTTATCCCTGCATTGGTTAAATAGTACCACTACTGTTCTTCAAGATGAATGGCTTTAGCATTAAATAACCCAAGAATGTTAATATGCCCTTAAACAACAAAACAAACAGGACTAGAAATATATGAACCCAGTTAAATTTGGCAATATTTCGCCTTATTTATAGAATGATCTTCATAATGAAGTTATTACACAGTGTTGAGTGCCCCCGTGGTGTAATGGTTAAATTGACGGAGTGTGGTGTGGTTGTAAGCGAGTTCGAAGTCCAGTCACACGGTAAAATAACCTTGAGAAAGGTATGAATCCCCTTATCCTGCCAGCTATGGGTTAACACTACTGTTCTTTAAGAAGAACGGCTTTGGTATTAATTAACCCAAGAAGATTGATATGCCATTACAAACCAATTTAGAATTAGAAAAGAAAATCGACAAAGATTCAGCTCAGAAAGTTATGTATAGTGTAAATCATCATGTATATGTTCCATGTGATTTTTACTGGTTCAGCTTATATATATATATATATAACTTTTTTTGTACGGCAAATATTAAAAAAAAAATTTATATAAGGGGATTATACTTTATTAAAAACCAATTAAAAAAAAAAGGAAAAAAAAAAACACAACGAAACTGAAGATGGTTTATATATGTGAAAAAATACAAAATCAAGAAAGAGTAAAAACTTACGATTCTAACGTATGGATAACCAGATCACCAGACGATCGTAGCCGTGAAACATGGTGTCGTGTGTTTTTACTCGGCCTTACTTTTTTCATTTTTGTGTATTGAACACCGTAAATATTTTACGATTTAGAGGCGCTTATAATGTTATAGTTAAATTATATATATATATATATATATATATATGTCGAGAAGAATCTTTCAGGTAAACCTAAGAATTAATCTCTAAAAGAAAACTATCGATGCTCCTAAACAGAAAGATTCCGAATAAAACCAAAAAAGATGAGTTATATATATATATATATATATATATATATATATATTATAACAGTGTATAGCTGTCACTATCTTACTTGGTGGGTTTGTGACAGACCAAATACGGGATAATTTGGGGCGTGCTGTGATTAAGCTATTATATAATATAATAATGAATAAATTTATATTCGGTTTTATATATATTTAATAGCATTGTTGCCTATCTGCAACCACTGGCATCATGCCGTCTTATTACGACAATCATCTTTTTCTACCTGATGATTGTTGTATAAAAACAGCATGAAACCAGTTGTCGCAGATAAGCATTCATGTTATCAAATATGTATAAAAACTAGTATATATATATATATATATATATATATATATATATATATATATATATATATATACATATATATATATATATACTATTTTTATTTTTATTCAAATTCTGTAATTCTAACGGTGTGAAAAAGGAAACGGATGACACAAATTGTAAATAAATATATATTAAGTAAACTGATATATATATATATATATATATATATATATATATATATATATATATAATTATATATATATATATATATATATATATATATATATATATATATATATATATATATGATAAATGATAGATTTTCTTGCTTAATAGATAAAATTAATTATTTTCATTTAAGAGATAAAAATGAAAATAAAGAAGTTTTTTTTTTTCAAATTTCACTCTCGCCAGAATATGATAACTTTTAATTATAATTTTGAATATTTCATCCGAAGATGGTTTTTATAAAATTTATAAATTAAACTTTAAACTTATAAAAATTCATGGAAGCCTGAAATAAATTTATAATGATCCCCAAAAAGTGATTTTTTCTTTTGTTTTTATGTACAGTATATATATATATATATATATATATATATATATATATATATATATATGATAGCTTCTTGCATCAATACTCAACATAATAAGGTACGGATCAAGGTTAAGAGGAGCAATCCAGGAAAAGGAGTCGCACTCTCTTCTACAGCTCGGTGTAGTAGCTATTGAAAAAGGAACGTTCAAATCACCCTCGACAATGGTCGGCCACTTTTTATATATATATATATATATATATATATATGTGTGTGTGTGTGTGTGTGTGTGTGTGTGTGTGTGTGTGTGTGTGTGTGTGTGTGTGTAAATAATTTCTTTTAAAGGTGTTCATTTTTAAATAAATAATACTTTGGTCATGTAATATTGATTAAATTTTCATCCATATTTCATGCACTAAATGTATTACCTATTATGAACCAGACGCAACATTTCTAAGGTAAATCTATTTTTCTTTATCAAAGGTAGTGTTATCAAGAATAATTTTTCAAAAATCGAATAATGTAATTTGTTATATGAAGCGTGGTAAAAAAAAGAAGTTTTCCAATTAACCATTTTTGGGGTTGGCATTCTTCTAGTTTCAATTCTATAATTATAGATGCTATTATTTCAGTCATTAAAATTTGAAAAAAAAAATCCATTTCTTATTATAAAATTGATCGTTTTATAAATTGTATTCATTTATTTGTTACACAAACTGATTACAATTTTAAATTATCAATTTTCCCAATTGTGTCACAGTTTTAACAATCCATGTATTATTGTTATCGACACAACGTTTTTTTTTTAAATACAGAAAATTATAACCGTTTTTTTTTTTTCCCCTTTTGATGGTTTTTCACACCAGCGTTAGCTGATGGTCTTTCACTGGAGTTTGAGTGACAGCAAGTCTCCAGGACTTTTCTCAGTATTCTGGCTGATCTTGATAATGCTGTAGTCTGGATTATTTCTACCTGTCCTTTGATTTCTAAGTCTTCTCGTCTCTTTAGCAATCCTTTGAAGATTATTCAGATCGCATCAATTAGAATTGGTATCATCGTCACCTTCATTTCTATCGTTTTTTTTTTTTCTTTTTTTTAGTTTTCTTGCAAAGTCCCGGTACACTTTTCGCTTTCTTTAAATTTTACCCAATGGTCTGTTAGGACGGCAAAGTCCTCTATTCGGCAGGATCTCTTTTTTTTCTTTTTTTTTTTTGATAATCTCTTATTATTATTATTATTATTATTATTATTATTATTATTATTATTATTATTATTTACGTATTAGAGTTTTTCACATTAGCGTTAGCTAATGGTCTTTCACTGGAGTTTCAGTGACAGCAAGTGTCCTCAAGTCTCCAGGACTCTTCTCAGTATTCTAGCCGTTCTCAATAATGTAGTAGTTTGGATGGTCTCCACTCGTCCGCCCAACTTCTAAGTCCTGTTACTCCCTGTGAGTTTTTCATATCACCGGTGTAACATAATTATAATAATAAGTGATAATCAACAAAAAATATTATTATTATAATTATTATTATTGTTCTTGTATAACTAACGATGTGCTAAAATAGTTGGATACCTCGCTTGAGGTGATGGTTAGAAAGCTGAATTAGCAGACCATTATTCGTGAGTTCGATTCCTACTGGGTACCCCATTCTTCCATAACTAAGGTAAACTCATTAAGTATTTGTCTCGTTTGGTATCGAAAATTTATTCGCTTCTTCTTATTATTTCTACTACTACTACTGTTATTATTTTAACTACAACTAATATCATATTATTATCATTATTACTACTACTACTACTATTATTATGATTACTGCTGATAAAATTATTATTACACTATTAAACTATTATTATTACTACCACTATTATTTTCCTATTACTACTAGTAATATT